>VDFB02072501.1:0-15671 GCA_007258455.2 Sequoia sempervirens
CCCTATGCTTTCAAGTTTACCAAATCATGGTCTGCTTCCTTGATGGTTTAGGTATACATTTCTAACCCTTCAATCTACTTTGCCAAACACTCATCGATATTCGTGCTTGCTAAAGTGGAGGAAAAAAGTATTACCCCTTGTGTAAGTTCTTTTGCATCCCCTCACCTTAGAAAATCAAACCCAAAGGAAAAATTCCACATCACCCACCTACCTTCCATCCACTTGGAATGTGTTTTGTGTGTCGATGGGGGAATTTTCATCAGGGATGTGAGTATGGTGCATGAATACCTATGTGGTTTGTTTCCATCCCTAATAGATTCCTACCTCTAGAGTTCGCAGGGACATTACACTCCTCATTGGGGATGAATTGCAACACCTCTATGTGACCAACTAACTCAAAAATGGCTCCTTTCCCTCCCATTTTGATCTTCAAAGGCATTCACTTCACAATGACTTCATATCTTAGCAATTCTTCATCTTCCAACAATCTATCACATTCTCTCAAGCAGTTTTCACAAATCCATTAAGCATTGCAGCAAGCAAGATTATTACTCCATCAATTCCATTTTTGTTCGTGTGGTGCTACCATAGAAGTTGCGAGTTTGGAGTCTTGCGGGACCTCCCTTCATCACCGCTACGATCATGCTAACTTTTCCAAGCTTGTTGCTTGCATTCTCCCTTCATTGGCCTTGAGATCCTTTGGGTGGAGGTGGTAACACTTCATTTTCATTTTGTGGTTTGATAGAGTAGCGTAGCATCTTTTGACATGTTCAATACTTTCTTTTCTATTTCCTTTATCATATTTTCTACTTCATAGATTTTTTGGCTGTCCGCCGAGGTGGAAACACCAAAGCGGGGATTTGAATAAGGAAAACCCCTATTCAGCCCAACATTTTCCCCCTCTTTCTTGTGTGTAGGTGAATGTGTGTGTGGAGCTCGCTGGTGAACTAGCATTTTAGTGAGTTGATATTCGTCACCCTTGTCTTCATCTACTTATTTTATCATTTACATACTTTTCGTACTTCATAATTTTGATCATTTCATTAAAACTAGTTAGCTAGGTTGTTAAGTAGGTTTCTGGTATTTTATATTGCATTTTATGTTTTCTAGTCATACGACCGCTAGTGCAACAGAGAGACGCCAGTGCGTCGCACTGTTGTCCCAGACCCACGTTGCTATCCTCGAACAAAGAGCTATTTGAGGTGTAGTCTTTAAACTCCAAAAACTGGTTCATCTAACCCCATTTAGACTTTCAGATCTATAGAGTGATAGAAGCACTTGAAAGTGCTCTTCATTCTCGATTCTTGTCCAAAACATCCATTAGCTTGAGGTAAGTTAGGGCAACCCTCCACTCTTGGCTCTCTATGACCTAGATCTTTGGTGTGGCTGGTCCCCCTCTCTTATAGTGTGTATGAGTTAGTCATTATCATACTTGTGATGTGTGTATGAGTTAGTCATCCTATGTATAAGTGATGTACATTCTCAAGACAACCACTATGTATGAACTTGGGATCTGTGAATGATACTACCCCTATATGGTTTTATTTGTTTGTACACTAATGGTTGGCATGGAACCCTGACATCTCTAGAATGTGATTTTATCATTCTATTGTAACTAAACTAATTATGAATGTTTATGCTTAACGAATATTCATGATTTATAGCTAAGATCTACGATCTCATACAAGAGGGGAGGATGATTTCTTTCTACCATTGTTGCACAAACCATGAAGCCCTTGATTCTCAAAAGGGATACATAGGTAGGGTCATCACAAATGAACTCTCAAGATTTAGGTCTAGGCCTAAGGATGACCCTAATATTACAACCTTGCCACTTTCAAGTGTAAGCATATAATTGGTGGCTTAAATTTGGTATCAACATGGTGATGGAAGAAGTGATAGATGGAAGATGCTTGGTCAACATCATTTGTAGTTGTGAATTGATTTTTTTAAAATAGTAGTAACAAAGGGATAGTTATTACATTGCTTAGATTCATATCGGGCAAGTTGCATAGACTCTAGAAAATCAACCTTTGGTTATTGCTTCTATCTTGGATCTATCATTGTCTTATGGATTTGTAAGAAGAAATCTAATATTTATTTTTCATCCACTAAGCAAAGTACAAGGTATTTATTGCAACAACCTATGAAGCAATAAGGCCTAGCCAACTTCTTGAGAATCTTCAACACCCACAACATGATCCAATAATTATAAATCGTGATCGTCAAAGTGTGTTGATGTCTAAGAATCTAATATTCCATGCTCACACAAAGCATATTGAATTATCTCATGATTTTATTCATGAGCATTTTCTCAATAAGGAAATCGAACTAGTCTACACACCAATCAATGAGCAACTTGCAAATGTTTTTCACTAAACTTTTGAGCAAGGATTTAAGTTTGCATATTTTTGAGAAGGTAGTTGTATTAAATTTTCTTCATTTGTACATGGGTAGCTAATAAACCTATTTAGTATAAGTGGGCCTCATCAACTAGTTGAGTTGTGTTGTGTGATAAAATAAATTTTATGGGGGGTGTTAGAAAAATATAAATTATTTAATCACAACCAATACATTTGTTATATAGAATCATATCTCATGCAAGAGACACGCCTCTCCAAATATGATATATATTTAAAGATATTTGAAGTCATCTATTTATCAATAAATAAAATTTATTAAGCTCTCCAATTTCAACAAGTTTATCATATTCTAAACATAAAAAATATTAAAAAAAAGACAATAATTTGTGAAATTCTTGTAAATTCTTAAAAAAAAAAGGTTCTCATACCATATTCAAGTATATAAGGAAGCAGTCAAAATTTTAAACTTTTCAGTGATTGATTCGAAAGGAGAAATAAAACTTTCAAGCAAATAAATTAGTGCCAAAAATAAGTTTAAATCATTCAAATATAAAGTGGGTTGTAATTTGTATGCTTATATATGCTTGATAATTTCAGTAGAGTATTTTTCTTGCTTTTGGGTGTCTTGGACAAAGATCATATAGGAAAGAATGAGTTTTTTAAAAGGTGTAAAATTGTACGAATTGGTCAAGGAAAAGAACTTAAGAAGAAAGCTAAGATCAATTTTGTCAACAAGATGGCTTTCTGACCATTTTTATGAGATATATAAGAATCTTTTGAAACCCAACAAATTATTACTAGACAGTTTGGTAGGTGTTAATGCTTCATCCCTTCAAAAGTATATCTTAAAGTCAAGATTTCTTAACGATAGAAATACATAGAAGCACTTTCAAACCTATTTGATCATGAAAAGTGAAAACAATAACTGGTTGTTAAGACACCAATGAGCAGGACCTATGTTATTTACAGGTCAAATTCGGTTATAATGTAGATCTAACTAAGCTGTATGTAAATTTGTCTCATTGGAATTTGATACTATAAAATGTACAATTAAAACACTTCTAGCAATTGATCTATCATGACTATAAACTTAGAAAAGCATTATCCTTACATAAAACTTTATCTCAGATGATAAAATTCTTCTTTTTATCAGGTTTATTTTCTCCATCTGCTTCTTGTTAGCAAGCAACTATCCTCAGTCAGGATTCAAATAAATAGTTTGGATTTGGGTACCACCATAGCTATGAACAGATACATATGTAGAGCCTGTTATTATTTTTCACACAAGTTCAGAATATCAATACATTGATCTCAAATACAAGGCACTCATATAGATTAAGTGACCGCTCATTTTTTTTGCATTATAAAAACATTCTACATGCAATTCTGCAGGCACACAAAGATCAGTTTCAAAGTTATTACATTCATATTTTATTCTACTAGGGTTTTTTAATAAAGCCTTATGATATAGCTATTAGTATATGATTTTTCAATTTTTCCTACTTACCATTCTTATACAGAGAAGTTGCTTGAAGAGGAAGACTGAGACACGAAGGAAGACCCCATGAAGTTGCCTTCTTTCTTCTAAACCACATATTTCCCTCATCAAACATGCCTTGCATTGAATACCCAACCTCTCAAAACTAATCAAGAAACCTAGTTTGTTATTAATTGCTCCATGGTATAGACAAATAAGGTAAAATGAACAAACCCACAAGACTAAAAACTTACCAGAAATAGAACGAAAAAAATTAAAAAAACAAGGTATGAAAGAAAAAATTTAGTATATTTAACAAACTTATGAATGATATGAGTAACTAAAAAATAATAAGAAATTATTCCTTAACTCTTAGGGTGCAAGATTAGAAAAGAAACTTTGATATAGCCAAACTCTGGCCATTACTTTATCAAAATGAACAGTTTACCTTAGATGTATTTTAGGCCCCCAGAGATAGAATTAGCACATACTTCATTTGTATTGATCATTAAGTTGTGGGCTTGGAATATGTTGTTTCTCAGGTTTCTGTTATGATCAGTAAGAGCTGTATCAGTTTTCATCATACAACTCTGTTTATCATGATTAGCATTCCTGAGACAGGTAAAAAACATGATAACATAAATCAAAGAGCTACTAGCCATCACGAGCAAAACGTTGAATAATTCTTAGAATGGTATATATGAAGAAGCATGAAGAAGCGTGAAGAAGGCCAACACTTCACATGTCGAAATGGAGACACACCCTAGGGACCATCTTCTCATTGGGTTTAGGCTTATTATTCAAACATATCTTCACCTAGTTCCTAGCTTTTTTACAAGTAAAGCACACAAAGGGTAGAGTCTCGAACTCAACATTTTGAGTCCATTTTCCAAGTTTTGATACTATTTCAATCGACGAGGGGAGATATGAGGACTAGGTAATCCCCACACATATTCTGGCAAAAAAAAACCTCTTTTTGGATGAAATCATAGCATAAATGGATAGAAGCTCCCCAAAGGAACTAACGATCCCCGTAAAAAAATCGTCATTCCAAAACTCCAATGGTAACCCAGGTAAACGTACCCAAACAGGCACTGCCTCAAAGGAGGCATCTGAGAAATCCATTTTTGGGGACCACTTCTTGATAGCCAGAGATGACTTTCTAATGACCCAAGGACCACCGCACATAACTACTAGTTTATCTTCTTCACAAGAGAAAAAAACCTTAGGTAGGGCCACAACCTCTACTTGTCCTTTAACTCTATCTCTTCTTCATAAAGTACAATTGTTAGCAACAACAATGTATTTGACTTCTGCAGTAGACAAGGAAATGGCATTTTGCTTCTTGCTTAACCATGAAATTAGCTTCTTACCCAAGATAAATGCTCCACCATTAGTACTTTTTTTGTCATTCACATTTCCTACCCAATCAGCATCAGTAAAGACACTCAAGGTAAGATCATCATCTTTAGGATACCATAGGCCAAGATCAACAGTTCCCTTCAAGTATTTGAAAATTCTCTTCACAACAGTAACATGAGATTCCTTCGGATTAGCTTGAAATCTTGCAACAATACATACAACATTCATGATATTAGGCCTAGTTTGAGTTAAGTACAACAATCCACTAATCATTAATTTGTATCTTGTTTGATTTTCTTTCAGAGAATCATCCTATGTTGTTAACTTGCATCCGGTCACCATGGGTGTACCAATTGGCTTAGAATCTTCCATATTGAACTTCTTCAACAATTCCTTCACATACTTGGACTGAGATACAAAAATCCCTTTATCTAACTAAGTAATTTGCAATCCCAAAAATAATTTCATCATAGACATCTCAAATTCGTTTTGCATCGCATTAGCAAACTTCATGCAAAAACCATCATCTCATCCAAAAATGATATCATCAACAAAGACTTCAACAATCAAATCTTTATTATGATCAATCTTGAAATATAAATTATTATCAGTGGTACCTTTGTTAAATCCAAGCTTCAACAAATACTTGTCCAATCTGGTATACCATGCTCTAAAGGGGCTTGCCTAAGTCCATCGCAGTGCTTTCTTCAACCCGATACGCCATATCTTCATATTAGTCAAATTTAGGTCCATTAGGGTTGCTCAGCATACCTTCTTCTGATTCGCATTTGAAAGTTGGTTGACATCCATCGATAAAACTTGTGGTTAGATTGTGGCTGACGCCAGGCGAAATAATCTTACAACTTCAATTTATAGCAATAGGGGAAAGGGTCATGGCTGAGATCGAAGATTCTCCCTTCCATCATGAATATCCCTTTGCTTTTAATCTTTCTTTGGTTTTACCCATTATCGCAGCACAAATTTGGGTTTTGGAACCTCTAAAAGGCTTGATTTTGGTTCATTGGAGATTCTTGTCCTTGGGTGGGAACTAAGAATCCGTAACATCATTCTTTTTGATGTTTAGCTCTTCTTTCATTGCTTCCAACCCAATGCTCATCTCTACATGCTTCATTCACACTAGTAGGCTCAATTTTTAAAATCAAGCAATACTCTTCTACAATATTTCTCCTAGTCTAGACACCTTTGTTCTTATCACCTATAATCTGATCTTCTGAATGATTCAGTCTTACATACCACGGAGTCTTCTTAGGATGTTCTTCAACTTCAGTCTTTTCTAATCTCTCTTTTGCACTTCCACTAGTTTCTCCTTCTTCATTCTCCTGATTCACCGGATTGATTTGCACTTGATTTGTAGTCTGAACTTTCTTGCCTTGGTTTGTATTGTCATCTTGATCATCAGAGTCATATCCACAAGTTCTGGATGGTGCACCTAAGTCTTCATCAACCTTAACATTCACACTTTCAACCATTTTCTTCACTCTTTTATTGTAACACTAGTAGGCCTTGCTCTTAGTAGAATAACCCATAAAGATACCTTCATCACTCTTAGCATCAAAATTTTATATTTCTTCATCTCTCTTAATATAACATCTACTTCCAAATATCTTAAAATATTTAATAGCAGGCTTTTGACCAGTCCATAGCTCAAAAGGGGTCTTACCAGTATCACCTTTGATTTGTACTCGGTTGAGTGTGTACACAGTAGTACTCAACTTCTCTCCAATAGATATTACAGACATTTCCTTCCAGCATCATTGTTCTAGCAACATCTTCGATTGTTTTGTTCTTTCTTTCCACAACTCCATTTTGCTGAGGGGTCTGCAGTGCAAATAATTGACTCCTTATTCCATGTTCTTCACAAAATTAATTAAATTCACAAGAATTGAATTCACCGCCTCTATTTGATCTTAGACATTTAATCTTCAAACCTATCTTTGTCTCAACCATAGCTTTAAAGATCTTGAACTTTTCTAGTGATTTAGATTTCTCCCTTAAGAAAGTAACCCATACCATTCTAGAATAATCATCAATGAGTAACATGAAATACCTATAACCTTGTAAACTTTAGACCTTAGAGGGACCACACAGATCAGTATGCACAAGCTCTAACAATTCATTTGAACAATTTTTATTACTCTGAAATGAAATCCAGGTTTGCTTTCCCAATTGGCATTCCTTGCATATTGCATTAGTAGGTTTCACCAACTTAAGTATATCTCTCATAGCCTTAGTGGAACTTATCTTGACAATATTATCAAAGTTAACATGGCACAATCTCCTATGCCATAACCAACTTTCATCAACTTGAGCAATCAAACATCTTTTACTTTAGCCTCAAATTGAAGATGTTTACCTTTGTTTTGTGCACGATTGAGTTTCATTTCACGAATACAATGCACTTTCCATCAACCAGACTAAAGATTGTAGATATCGCCCATCAACCGTTTTGACCAACTACTTTCGGAAGATTGTGGCTGGGCTGGCTGCATGCAGGGGGACGTCGTGGGTGTTGCGTAGCGCCGTCGGGAAATGCGTCATAACACCATGGATCACGCAGTTGTATTATCACCAAATTTCACAACACCACCATCATAATTTTCCAAGTTCACAAGTTTACTTTCGTCTCCTGTCATATGATGTGAACATCCACTGTCAATCAACCATTCATCCTTCTCTTCAACTTGAGAAACTAGGGATTTCTTCACATTTGTAAAACTAGCAGATTTAGTAGATATAGGATTATTTTCCTTGATAGCAATGAATACCCATTCATCATCACTTATATTTCTTTTATCAGATTCATCATCTGTCACACCTTCATCAACATCATAGTAACACTTTTCCTAAAATCTAGGCTTATTATGTTTTGGTTTAGGAGCTCTTTCTAGACACCTTGATGCAAAATGACCCATCTTATTGCAAGAAAAACATTTAAGAGGAAATTTTCCTTCATACTTACGTTTTACTCTTAGTACTCTTTTGACAATAAGTGTTTCTAGTTCTTCCATCTCTCTTTCTTCTTCTTCAATCTATCTGATTTCATCCTCATACTTGAATGTCTTTCTAGATGAACTCTCACTTGGATCATATCCCTATCTATCTCTTCCAAAAGTAGTAGCCTTAAATGCAGATTCAACCTTAGGAAGGGCATCACCAAATTTTCTCAACTCAAAAGGAGTTAGCTTACCAACCAATGTATCTTTAGTTATTTTTGTCATAGTCCAGAGCTCTTCAATAGCACTAGCTTTGACTTTGTAAGAATCAGGGAGGGATCTAAGCACTTTAGCAACAATCTCAGATTCGTCCATCTTTCCACCAACACATCTAATACCACACACAAGTTCATTCACTCTTTGCATGAAAGTATTAATGTTCTCATCATCACCCATTCTCAACTTTTCATATTTCCCTTTCAAAATTTGCAGCTTAGCAATCTTCACATTAACATCTCCTTCATACAAGGTTTCCAAATTTTTCCAAATCTCATGGGAAGTCTTCAGATCCATAACATTTTTCATCTCAGAGTCAGTCAAAACACTCAACAAAGCTTCCTCAGCTCGGATATTATACTCAGCATCTCTGATCTTAGCAAAAGTAGTAGGAACATTCTATGGATTAATATACATATTACTTGTAATTCTCCAGTAGGGTTCACCAATGCATCTTATATGGCACTCCATTTGAGTCTTCCACAAAGAATAATTTGTTCCATCAAATCTCGGACTATCCTTCTTGTAACTTTCCATCTTAGATCACCTTAAGCTATTAAACTTCTTCCAAGGAACCTTCTCTGATACCAATTGTTGGCAACACAAGGGCAGACAACTAAGAGGGGGGGTTGAATCAGTTGTCATAGAAATTCAAAACTTATTCAACTTATTAAACTTATTCACAAATTTGATCAATATCAATGAAAACATGAATCAACAACACATCAGAAACACTCATAACACCAAATTTTTTTGCGTGGAAACCCTGTTAGGGGAAAAACCATAGTGGAGTTCAATCCATAATATTATACCCTATTAAAAGTATAATGAAAATAAAATATGGGGAATGCACATGCATTCAGGCACACTACCTAGAGCTCACTACTCAAAAACAAAGGAAGACACGTTGTCTTACAAAGAGATTCAAATTACAACCATCTAGATTTTGAGCTAAGAAAATGGCATTTGCTAATGTCTAATTACAGTTCCAATTAAGCACATAAACAAATCTTTACACTTCTTCACACTCCTTCACACTCTGCTCTACCTTCTAATGATATTCACACATACACACATAGGAGCACCCTCTTACACACTTCAATTAAAATAAACAATCACTCTTATATATCTGCAACAAGATATTTCATTGCTACAAGTCAGCAACAAAGAAATAATAAAATGAATATAAACTATCATCCCAAAACATTAAAGATTAATAATACGAATCAACCAAGGTCGGCCACAACTTAGTTAGGACCCAAAACAACATCTCCAACATGAAGATACTTCAATTAATTTACCCTCAAAGATCCACAACATGCTACAAACACCATGTTGACCAAGAGCAAGAAAAACATGAATGTGCAAGAGAAAATTGCCAACCACGAGCACAACGATCAATGCGGATGTGAAACAAAGATAAAGCGTGATCTATAAACATCTACAAGCATTACGAATCACAAGATAAGCATCTACAACAACTGAACTAACTAAAATAGCATTATCTTCAATTAGGAACACCGACTAAAGCAACAAAAAAAACTATCAAAATGAGAATCTTCATAATTCCATCAAATCTTCAAGTGGATCTCTGAAACTAGACATGGATAAACTAGATACACTCACTAACAAACCCTTTATTCCACAACCTCTGATCATCAACATACAGAACATACCGACATACAAAACTTCACTTTACCACTAACAACCTCCAATTCATTCTTTTACAATTTTCTCAATATCCTCAACATATATAGCTTCAAATGAATTAATGCTAATAGTGTTGACATCAATGACAATCACATATCAGCAACACAACCATAACATCCAATAGTTTGATTATTATGTAATCAAATTCTTACTTTTTGACTATGCTAAACCATTTCCTTGTGGGTAGCAATCTATTAATATCTTCAATTAAATTCCATATTTTATAGTAAATTTAGAGACTATAGTTTCAAAAAATTCTTTCACATTATTAGATATTATAATCTAGGAACCCTAAATTTACTAACAAAATCTTCCAAGAAATTGAGGATAACTCCTTCAATGACCTCAAATGCATCTTCTTTTCTCCCTCTAAAAAGATAATCTACTGAATTGTAAGAAAGTATTGATGACCTAGTATTCAAATTGAGTGACCAGTTCAAATGAATTTTAGACCAAGATTATGTGAATGGATATTTTACCAAAACATTCCTCAAATATATTATATTACTTCTTCTTTGTCTAGTGTATAATTAACCCTATGGACATCTTTTAACACATTTATGATAATCCATAGATATGGATGGAAATTATTAGCCAGCATGAGATATATTAATAATGGTTGCTAGAGCTAAGAAATGTCCTCTTGGTATCTGTTGATAGAATTCATGCAATATCTTCTTGGTTTCACTCATTGAGATACTACTTGACAAAAACCCATTAAAAATAATATGGAAAATAAAATCATTAATTAGGATAAACAAAACCCCTTGCATTCTATAAGACTTTTTCTTGGAATAATACATGTTTCTTAGATATTCTCCAGTTTTCATAATTTGAATCCTCTCCTAATATATTTTTCTCTTGATTTTGTTCTTCATAAATTATAGCTTTCTTGTTTTCTATAACCTTTACTTCTTTTAACTTCTTATCTTCAATTTTTTTTTGACACAATGCCCTTCCTTTTACCAATTTTGAGGGGTTTATGTCAACATCATATTTCATTATCTTTGTTACAACCAATTTTTTCATATTTCTCTTATCTAATTTTCCATGATATATTCCCAAATACTATGATGTACCAGGAATACTATTTGTTGCATATGTTGTCATTGATGTCAAGTAAAGAAATGGATCAAAGGAGTGATGATGATCAATATCATCCATACATAGTTGTATTGTATCTTCTAAAGTTCATGTGTAATTTCATTATAAGTGTATGTTGTTAGTATCCTTGATAAATTGTATTGATAATGAATGTCATGGAAGTTATAAGGTCATATGTCTTGGCACTGGATAAAGAAAGTTGCAAAGAGTTTGAAGAAATTTTGTTAAGTAAAGGTCAAATCAGGAAAGGAATCACATTCTCAAGAGAATGTATCATATTTTACTACATTTAAAGTTATGATCCTATGAATAGACAAAATATCTTGTAACTAATCTCACGTATGTTTTGTTCAAATTTGAGATCATAAAACTTAATGTAAAGAGCTTTAGAGTTAGTAGAGTGAAGGTAGTAGTGAAATAGGGTAGTTGTAGTCACATAGAGATAGAATAATGCTCCACACTTCTCTGCTATTGAAGATATGGTCTTACAGTTTAGAGGATTACTATTAAACACTGGTAAGTTACACATATGGTTCAAGTTTCAAGTGATAATATGTATCACAATAGTTTCTAGAATCATTTGTGTGAATACAAGTCTTGTTGTTGGTTAAGGTAAGTAGAGGGAGATAATAGATGCTAGTGTATTTCACTGCATCTTGACTTTAGGCTTTTCTTATTAAAAGACAAGCTCATATGATCAGTTGATATGCTTAGTTCAAGTTTCAAATGTCTTTGTCTATCACAAGTATAATTTTGAATGTTTCACATCAAGATTGTGTAACCAGAGTCTATTAGGAATACCAACATTAATTTTTTATGTGTTTGTGCCAACATAAAATTTCTTCAAATAGTAAAAGGAGAGTATAGGAATGTTTGGCAAGCCATATAATGTTCATGACCTGATCTGCATGATGTTATTTTTGTTTCTCTAATACCACTTTTGATCTAGATCTAATGCATAGAAGGTTAAGTTTTTGTTGGACTGGCTTGGTATGTCGAAATAATTGGGCCAAGTGTTCAAAAGTGTGAGCTAGTGTGGAGATGTGTGCTAAGGTAAAATAGGTCTTGATTAACTCTTGGTTGAACTAAATTTTATTTTTACTTATAAAAAATGGCTTAGGAGCTGACAATCATGGTTTTTGCATGTTTCATGTTACATGTTTCATCTTGGATGAAAAAGGAAAAATCTTCTAAAGAATTATAGAGAATATAAATATAATATCAAGATTGTTGAAAGAAGGACGGGATGTGTGATGAGTGTTAGAAAAGAACATTTACGAATAAAATAACTATGAAAGTCATTTTTGTAATGAAATATGGTAAGGATTAGTTAAAACGTGGTAGCTCAGTAGTGATGCTATTGCAGAGATAGTGGAGATAGCTATGATGACAAAAGATAGGTATTTGAAGCTATCTTGATGTTACGAATCTTGGTATAGTGATTGTGTATAAGTAATATTGTAATGCAGAGTTTGGAAAGGTCTGCATAAAGTTAAAGCAATCCATTCTTATGAAAGAAACATATGAATCAAATAAGTATCTTTGTACAGAGGTCGTAGAACCCTTTTTTGTAATTGTTGTAGCACTTGAGGGATTTGTAGCTTCCTTTGGTTTGTAGCCCATAAATTTTAATGTAAGTTCTATTTTATTTGTGATGCTAGATTTGGATAGTTGATACAAGCAACTAGCTTTGTGTGGTTTTTCCCTTCTGGGGTTTTTCATGTAAATCTAGTGTTATGGTTGTGTGCTTATGTGTTCTTCTGGAATAAATGCTTACATTTGAATAATTATTATCTGAAGTAAAGAATTTGATTAAGTGTTGATTCACCCCCCTCTTAGTACTTCTATGTGTTCAACAATTGGTATCAGAGCTAAGTTATTTTATACAATCTAATAAATAAGGTAGATCTTGGGGTGGAACACATGGGAACTAAAGTGCTATTTAATGATAAGAATCCTCCAAAAGATGATAAAAATGTGAAACTATTTAATGAAGAAGACTATGAAGTTGATTTTGAAGGAGAACTCATTTCTACAATAGAAGATTTGGATGTAGCAAGGAAAGAAATGAAGAATATAAGATCAAGCTCATAGAATCAAAAGAACTAATTATCAATTTGAAAGTTCAAGTTGAAGAAGGTAAGAGGGTTGTAGATTCTCTAAATATTAAACTCAATGAAAAATCAGTGTTAAGAAAAGGTGTGGTGTCCACATTCCATAATGTTATAATGTAATATTTATTTATTTATTATGTGGTGCGCCTAGGGAATCTAGTGTTGCATGCATCACATGGGTCTAACATTCTTGGGGCCACTTAATGTATTGTATGTAACATTGGATTAAATATTTAATGTGGGGTTTCAAATGGGAATAATATTTAATATTGGAAAATTATAGTACCAATATTAAATGAGGGGTTAAAGGTTTTCTAATCCCATGGTATTAGTCATATGGTTTTATGTAAATACCACTTGGTGGTTTTCTATGACCTTGTTTCTCTAAAAGCAAACACATGGGTAGTTGTCTAAGGTTGGAATTTTTTCTTTGCTATTTGGCTAAGGGGTTGAGATTATATCTTGTTATCATTTGTGAGGGTTGAAGTATGGGAAGGGATGTGTGGTTATATGCTTATTCACATGGAGTTCTTATAGCGGGCTTGATGTTCCAAAGTGTTCCTGGAGAGCTCTGAAGATGTATTGTAATGTTTATTGTTGAATAATACATGAGAGATGGATGCTTTATAGGTTTGGTATTTTTCCCCATTGAGGGTTTTAGGGTATATTCAGTCATCTTGATGGACATGTTGTCTGTCTTTCATGGATTTTGAATAATTGTTTTACAGATTTATCGGGAAATTATCTTGTGGATGCACATTTACTTTCATTTAGTATTGAGCCATGGTTGTGGTTTTGTATAACCCTTGTTGGAGTAGATCTAGTGCATAGTTAAATCTAGGGCTTGCATGTAAAGAATGAATACATTGCAAGATATGAGGGTTTTGTGTAGGTGTTTTTTGTAGATTTGGGGTTTTGGGGTTACAAATTTGTGGTTATTTTTGTAGATCTAGGTTTATGAATCTTTGTTGGAAAAATGGAATTTTATGGATGTTCATAATGAGGGTTTTGTAGGGAAAATGTTTTAGATGAGCCCTTGGGACAAAACCAATTTCATCATTGGATCCATTTCATTGGATCCATGAGGCTCGAGAGGTGAAGATTGGTATAAAATTTGGCCTATTTTAGCCACTATGAAAAAATGAAAAAAATCCCCTTCTCTACCCCTATTGTATGACCATATGGCCATCTATGTTTTTCTACAAAGAAAAAAACAAGAAAATAATATTAATTCCTACAAGTTAAAAATTTTAAAACCTTGTTGCTTTTTATTAAAAATAAAAATAAAAATATAATATATATATAATATTGGGGGGCGGGGTCCACAAACCCCACCTCACTCATCATAGTTTCAAGGGCTACTGTGCATGGTTTAGTTCATGACCAGAAGTCATTTCCTCAAAGTACACTGTCAATAGGTTGTTAATAGCGTCCCACCTGGTATTTCAACCAACCCCATACAGGTGTAAAACAAATATAAATTAATAAAAACATATAAATTAAATGATAAAAATTGAAACTATAGTACTTCAAAATAAATTTAACCAAATTTAAATTTTGGTCGGGTCTGGGTAGCACTACCCAAGTGGGGTTGTGGCCACCAATGGGCCACTAGGGGGCAACCCTAGCACCTCTTATTTTCCAAATTATGCAACTTATTTCCAAGGGGCATAGCTTTTCTCGGGGTTTCTTTGTTTTTACTTCTTATACTTGTTGGAAAGGTAGTTTCATGCCCTATATTGTGGTATAAGTGGTTTTTCCAAATTTTTCTATTTTATAGTAATTTTCTTATTGGAAGTCAAATGTTCTTTTCATGGTTGGAGAGGCCATAACTTGTGCATATAGAGTTAGATTTTGGACTTCTTATAGTCAACTAAAAGCTTGTTCGGAGTACTACATAGTGAATCAGAATTGGACATGTTTTAGTATGGTTTCTTTGTTTTTATTTCCATCTAAGCTATTTATGGTTTCTTATTGATTTTGGTAATTTTGTGAGCTTATGGCTATTTTGATCTTGCTGATTTGATGTTGAAGTCACTGTATACTCACACATACATCTCTGATTACTCTTCTTTGATATGGTTATCAATATATTGTTGGATTTGTATGATGCATTGTTGCATATACAAGTTGTACAATGTTCTGAAGAAATCTATACTTACAGGTTGCATATATGACTTGGATATGGATTGTCAATGACCATAAATTATTTAGTGTTGTTGCATATTCATTTTTTTGGCTTGGTTTAGTCACTTGTTTTTCTAGTGTGGTTGTCTTGTTGAGGAGGAGAGTTGATATTACTAGGTACAAC
>VDFB02072503.1:0-30690 GCA_007258455.2 Sequoia sempervirens
ATTTTGGGTCAACATGGAAGAGACCTAAATGACTTGATGCCTTGCGTAATCCCCAAAAGGAAAACACAAGACAAATGAAAAATACTTATGACATAGAGAAGAATGAAGGTACATATAGAAGAATGCACAAAGAGAGATAGATACATCAAACAAACAGGGGGATCACATTACACACACATACAACCACCATGAAAATATGAAAATGAAAAAGATACGGTAGGCTTTGCAAATTCAACCACAAGAAGAGGTCATCCACATCCCAATCTTGATTGGTATAAATGGAAGGCGGACAACTAGCCAAAGTGATAAGAGAAAGTTCCAAACTAGGGTAAGCATTAGGTTCAACACTCTTTTTAGGAGATTTTTCATCTAAGATCATAGAAGAAGAAAACAATGTATTCAACTCATCATGCACTTCTTCATCAATCTTTGAAATGTCAATGTCCTTTGCAATGATTTCTGGTTTTGATTGTGTGAGAAGTCTTCCATCAACGTTTTGGATCACACTCCACGATCCATCATCAGGATGAGAGAAGAGCTAAAGGATAAAAAATTCTCACACAATCAAAACCAAAAATCATTGCAAAGAACATTATGGATTGTGGAAACTTGATATCATTAATGTCAATACCATCATCTAAATTTATCACAATGGGAGGTCAAATGAAAATGTCCATGGAAGGTTGTTTATGTTGTGAAGAGGGTATGAAGCCATCACGCATTGCTTTAGGTAAGTTTGGATTTTGATTTTCTATTTTGTTCTTGTCTTCTTGAGTTTGTAATATACGAGCAATAACATGATGTCTACGTATATGATCTCTAGCACTTCGATTTCATTTCAATCTATTGTCAAGTATTTTTTTGTGTAAGAGTGGGTTTATCAATCATGGGTTCCTTCTCTTCCTTGGGAGGAATAGAAGAAACAACAGGATGTTGTTCAAGTGCTTTCTCTTTGAATTTGTAAATTTTTTTGACTCTAGGAGGGACAACGAGATTGTTTGTGTTATCTCATGGTATTTTATAGGAAATTGCAGGAGGTTTTTCTATAGGTTGTTCTTGCATGTTCAGAAGTGATTTCAGTTCAATCATTTTTGTAAAAAGGATAGGTGTTTCAGGTTATAGGTTGAGGCATGTTTCAAAGGGATAATTCTTCTATTTTCTTTTCATTGAAATTTTGATATGATTTGAAATCCTCATGAGCTTGATAGGTTCATAGACTTAGGCCAAATAAATCTGGCAAAAATTCCTCGGATCGAGAAGGGATTAAATCCACTATGATGCACAGTGAAGATGCCATTTCCAAATGGAAACTTTAAAAATTTATGCACAACCGAAGGTATGACATTCATGGAGCAAAGCCATGGATAGCCTAGCTTCACACGAAATTGGTCCAATTGTGGAGCAATGGAGAATGAGACTGTTAATGTTTTCGGTCCAACATTTAAAGGAAGATATATCTGCCAAGCAACCTATCATAGGAGAGAACTTGACTTATATATGTTTCTTGATCCCGTAACTTCGATTTCATATATTTCTTGTTATAGTTCATACACATATAGGAATTATTTAGTGATCACATTCTCTCAACAGACGAGATCAATCAATATCCCATTAGTGGCCTTGTGATTGATTTTTCTAGCTATGTAAAGAGGACCATCAGGTGCACATTTAAGTACATGTCATTTTGTGAGAAAGCAATATATTGAGATGCATTTTAGTTGAGCCCTTATGAGGTATAGCTTCGATAAATCCTACCATTTTAATTGGTTGTTCTTCATTTATTTTTTCATCATCCATGTCAACATTCATCACACATCATTCTTCATTTCACTAGCTTTGACAAATGAAATATTATGTTTAGGAATGGGCTTTGTAAAGATTTGCAAATTTTGATTAGGAGGATCTATAGACTTATTACCTTGATCATTCACGCCTTTGATTTGAGGTTGATTATTTTCAATAAGGTCTTGTTGAAGATGTTTATGATGCTTATAGTAATTTGTTACCGCGTATTTTGGTAGCCAATAATAATCATTTTTCAAAGCCTCAGAGAAATGGTATATTAGGGTCCATGCTCTGGCCGAATAATGTAACCTGATTCTTTTCAATAAAAGCTGCAATGCTGCATGGTAGGTATGAAGGAATTATTGGGTAAAGGTGAACTCTCCCTTTCCTCGAAGAGGGTGGTTTTAGCATCCCGCCCGGGTGTGGTTTGTTGGGGTTGTTTGGTGGGATTTATTTGTAAAATCCCTTTGCTTCTTTGCCAAGGTTGATATATATTTGAGGTTTGTGAATTTAGATTTTTTGGTACGAGTAGGGGGATTTTTCACATCATGTCCACAAGTAAAATTTTGATAATCACGAAGGGATGCACATAACTATGTGAAGGATGAAAATATCAACATTTCAAGTTTTCTTTGGAGTTTATCTTGTAAGTTGGCAATAAACATTTCTTGAAGGTTGGTGTCAGGAATCTTAATGTTCACTTGTGAATAAAGCATTTGGTATCTTGCTATGAAATCAATCAATTTCTCATCGTCTTTTTGTTTTCATGTCATTAAATAAAAAATGGTAATATTGGGACCCATGTGAATATGAAAGTAGTTGTAAAAGGAATCAATGAGTTCATTGAATGAACCAATTTAATTGTTTGGAAAAGAAGAGAACCACTCTAAAGAAGTATCCTTCAAGGACCTAGGAAATTACTTAGCCAAAAGTTTATTGTCAAAGATGAAATCACTACACAAGGCTATGAAAGTGGAAACATGGCTTATAGGATCTCCTTTTCTACCATATTTATTGAATTGAGGGACTTCTATACCTTGTGGCATTTGCGCTCTTAATATGTCAAAAGATAGCAGGTTGAATTTAATGTATTGAAAGGTTGATTGTTTTTGTTTTGTTGTAATGTTGCCACTTGTTTTTGGAGGGATGCCATAGTTTGAAAAAGTGAGCTAATGTGAGGATCATTTTTATTGTAAGGTTGAGGGGAATAAGGTGGAGTGGTAAATGTATGCGAAGGGATAGTGAATTGCAAGTTAGTGAAGGTAGATTGTTGAGGGGATATTGTGTTCAATTGGATAGGAATACCTAAGGAAGTGTATAGAGTGCTAGTAGGTATGACTTTTTTGGTTGGTTGAATGGTTACAATAGGTTTCAAGGTTGTTGTAGTTTGAAAGGTTGTTGTGGGTTGAAAGGTTATTGTAGGTTGAAAGGTTGTTGTGGGTTATGTACTAGTTTATGTAGGAATGGAAATTGGTATTGTGGAAAATGGAATTGGAATTCCACCTTGGCTTTGACTAGACCCCAAATATTGAGTGTTACTAGGGATGATAGGGATGGTGTTGGTAACATTAAGCACATTAGTTTGTAGAGGGTGAAGTCATGGGAAATGAAGTATGTAAACTATGAACCATGGAGGGTTGATTATCAACACTATTAGAAAGAGATTTAGAAAACCAAAGATCTACGATGAGTGAGATACAATGGATGATATGACATGAGCCTTGAACTATGTCTTAAAATAGTATTGCTAATAGGAAACCAAGTTGCAAAGCACATACAAGTTTTACAACCCCAATGTGCAAACCCTAAAATAGAAAAAAGGGCAGTGCAACAACTTAGAATGAATGCAATTTTTAGATTCTAAGTAATGTAATTTACTGATTACACAATGTAATAAACTGAAAATTGAATGTTTGAATGTAATTTTGAATTTTAACAATGCATTGAAATGAAGCAATTTAAGCCAAATGCAATGAATTTGATAAAACATCAAATCAAGAAACTGAAAAAACAAAGCAACAAAAACAAACAAAAGCCTAAAACTAGGATTCTAATTTCCAAAAAATGTAAATTAGGATCTAAAAGGGAATCATTCACTAGTAAGGGCGAATGGGTCCCAATTTGGGTATTTTTGAGACATTTTTACTGATTTCAGAGTAATTTTTAATACCTTTTGAGATGCCAGAAGGTTCAGGTTTGACCTGATTAGGGAATCATTTTCCAATAAAGGTGAATGGGTCCTGCTTAGTTATTTTAAAACTATTTTTGAATGATTTTCAAGATTTTAGTAATGTCTTCCAGTTCTAGGTTTGAGGTAGTAACTTTCAGTTTCAAATTTTCCACAAATGCATTGAAAGATGAATGCAAGGACCTAGGTTGAAATGCAATTTTGTTTTTATTTTCAAATGAAAATATATGAGATCTAAATGACATACAAAATGACTTATTTGTTTTTGTATTTTTTAGATTTAGAGATATGCAAAACAATGCAAATCTAAACCCTAAATGAGATGCAATTTTGAATTCAATGCAAGAAACATTAAATGAGATCTAATTCAATGCAAATGAGATGCAAATGAGTGCAAGATCTAATCTAGGATGCAATGAAAGACTCAAAATCAGAAAATTGCAATGTCCAATATGTTGGGTTCACCAAAATGAAACATAGAAAAATAGGTTTTACCACCAAGGTGAATGAATCAAGATGATAAACCACTAATTTTCACTATGAAACATTTAATTATGAAGGAAAAAAGATGCAAATAACAATTAGAAACTAACCCTAACTATTATAGAAAATATGGGGGGATTTTTTAGAGCTCAAAATGATGTGTACCTTGCTGCAAGAAGCCTATTTTTAGGGCACAAAGGACTCATTAGCCTTTAGTGGCAAATGGGTCCCTGTTAGGGTTCTTGAAACTGAGACTTGGGTTATTTTCCTTGATGTCTGCACTCTAAGATCTTCGGTTGTTAGCTCTCAAAAACATGTAATAAATTATGTAGCTTCAATTCTTTGTTCTTGCACTATGATGGTCAACTTTGCAACTTAACAATTTTGACAATTTTGCTTCAATCTTGTTCTCCACTTGATCTTCAACCTATAAATCTGCAAACACACACTCAAGGTAACAAAAAATTGTTGATTGTTAGTGAATAGTGGTTTTCCTAAGTCAAACCCCTTGTAGGTAATCAAAACAAATGATGAAATAATGAAATTGAAGCATGAACATGAAATGATGCAATTGATAATACTTTGAATGTTTTCTTGGAAGATAAATATACAAACTAACATGTAGTGTCCATGAAGAATGTAGATCTTGATCCCTGAATAAGATGTGAAACAATTATTACAAGTATATCTTCAATGCTACATCCATTGTCTTAGCCCAACAACATGTAGGAATGCACTATGCCTTAGACATGATGAAATGAACTTGAATTGCTGCAATAAATCTTCGATAATATGCCTTATAATTCCTTTGAAATGCTCTTGGAATGATCTTTTGAAAGTTATCTTGATTGCTTATGAAGTTCTAGGATTGCTTAGGATGAAACTATGTGAATTAACCCCTTATTTATACTAAATCTAGAGATTAACCCCAAAATTCAAACAATTCAAGCCGACACCAGATCTGGAAATAAATTTTATTAAAATAATGCTAGAATAAAATTCAAAAAGGGGGTCCTCATTATGGGTGGACCCATTCACCACCTAGGGTGAATGGGTCTTGGCACAAGTTTCTAGGACCTTGCATTCAAGGGGTGAAAGAACATCAGAAACCCATATGAAATATGCAAAGAAAGGGGAGTTCCTATAAAGGGAGGAGCCACCACCTAGGGTGAATGGGTCCTAGTAAAAATTTCTAGGACCTCATATTTTCCCAATTAAATGTTTTACAATTTGAATTATGGACCTGTTAGGATGGATCCTCAGAAGGTGTCATAAAATAAGGCTTAAATTTGAATTAAAGGGGTTAATTAACTCTAATTAACCACAATTAATTAAGAGGACCCTAGATAAGTGTGAAAGTATGTTACAATAATTTGCAACACCATAAATAGGGTACAAGTGAAGTACATTTTATAAAAAAGGGGCCCAAGATCAATGCGAATGTGTACAATGCATTACAACATTAAACCTAGGCAAAATTAGGTTAATTGAATGATAATTATTTCCAAATAAAGTGAGGAGAAGGGATACTGTTTCCATCACTACAATTTTTAAGCTCGACTATGCAATACAAGGATGAGGTAAAAGGAATTAGTGATCCCCAACTTTTGACAACTTAAAGCACTATTCAGAGTCTCACGCTTCGATATTTTGGAGGTTGTGTTGGTTTACGATGGTGAAAAGGAGGGAAAATAGTAAAGGGTAAGGAAAATGGTTAAAACCCAACATGCTTAAAGATGATTAGACATCATGGTTTGGTATTGTTTCTTGAGGCCTTCAAAGCATGTTAATCATGAGGTAAAAAGTAGAGGGTAAGGCTGAAGGCCGAACCCTGATAGGGTAAGAAGCTTCAGACTTAGGTGTTTGGGCTTACTTCTAAAGTTCTGTAATAAACTTCAAGTGTGAGGTATGGTGGAATCCTGAAACCCAAACCCAAAAGGTTGAGAAACACAATGTCAACAAAATGAAGGAGTAATCCTGCCATTCTACGAATGCTTGCATTGACTTGGGTTGACCAATGTCAGTATTTGGGATAGTGATAGGTGGTAAGAATTGATTGGTTCACTTGATCCACATCATTGTTGTGAATCCATAGAGATACGTGGCTAAAATTAAAGTAGTTAAAATCAAATGGTGGTGTTCTAAAGAAAGATAGGTAATTGGGATGTGCTAGATGATGACACAAATTTCAAGATCGGTGGCTTGCATTCAAAGGCTAGATTGTGTTAGCGACTAGGCGATTAGAGCTAGGGCACAAAAAATGATATGTCAAGTTGAGGTGACATTCTTGTAGAGGAATGAAATAAATGGATGCCACCATTAATGTAAATGTCAATGATGAAATTTGGGAGAGATTGAGGAAACATATAAATAGGATGAAATACAAAATAAATCCTAGTTGGAAAATCCAGAAAAATAGCCAAGGAAATAAATAAGGTCGGTGGTGCTTGGCTCGAGGGAGGTAGCTTGTTAATAAAGAAAAGAGGGATGGAGTTCATTTTAATGGGGAAGGAAGGATGACGTGAGCTTCAAGAAAGGGACGATAGGTAGAGAGAGAGAAGGAAGCATAAGGAAATAAAGAAGGAAAGGGTGAGGCATGGAACTTTTTTTGGAAGTGGTGGAGATTAGAAGTGAAATGAAGAAAATAGGGGGGATTCTATCTTTTGGGAGATGAAACCTAGGACCTATTTCACTTAGTTTCATTCAAGGAAACCCTAGAGATTTCAATCCAAGGATGGAGTAAGGGAAATATATCTACTAAAGGTTGTACTAGGGCGTGATTAAAGACTAAAAGGGGGTTCACCACCAAGCTAGGGCTTGAAATTACTAGTAACATGCAAAACCTAATGATGTGCAAGATTTAAGTTAATGATCTAGAAATGAACTCAAATCAGAACAGTAAACTAGAAAAGTACAAAGGTGCACCTAGGAAGTTGAAAGTGCTTAGAAGGAGGCCTGGAATTATAAAAAATGTTGATTTTAATTCTTACTAGGACTCATACGCCAGGCTAGGCATATCAGTTCCAAATTAGGGTTTCTAGGTGGAAATAAGCATCTGGTAGTGGTGCATCTAAATCTCCTAAAATATAGAAAAAACATTGTTTTGGGACTCATGCCACAAGTGGTGTATCAGTCCTATTTTGTTTTTTCATAGGGTCAAGATCTAAATCTATTCTCCTATCTCTGCTCTTCCTTCCACACTTTTTTTCTGGGTCTGAAACTCTGAATTATGACTTGTAGGTGACTTTCCATGAAGATACTAACTTTGTGACAACTTGAAAACTTTCCTTAATCTTTCAACTGAATCCTCAAAGAATATTTAAGCTCCAAGACACCTAGATCTGCAATCACACATGTAGAGAGAGAATTTTTTTTTGATTGTTAGGAAATAGGGGTTTGCCTTAGTCAAACCCCATTTAGGTAATTAGACCTTATGATGAAACAATAAAACATGGAAATGAAACATGAAACATGAATAATGATACCTTGGATGAATTATTGTAATGTAAATATGCAATCTAACATGAAGTGGCCATGAAGAATGTAGATCTTGATCTTGAGTTAGATATGGACTAATGCTTAACTTGGATCTTGAATGCTACATCAAAACACTAGCTCAACAATATGCTTGATGCATTATGCCTTTGACATGATGATGGATCTTGAATTTTTGCAATAAATGATGAAGAAATCTACCAAGTTGAATGCTTTAGAAATGCTCTTGAATGTCCTTGAATACTCTTATGAACTATTGTAAGATCACAAAATCGCTATTAGGAATGCTCTCTTGAAGTTTTTAGGTGGAAATGAGTGAAATAACCTTGTATTTATACTTATTTATGCCAAATTTCAAAAAATTACAACACTACAAGCC
The DNA here is from genome assembly GCA_007258455.2 of Sequoia sempervirens. Classification (NCBI taxonomy): domain Eukaryota; kingdom Viridiplantae; phylum Streptophyta; class Pinopsida; order Cupressales; family Cupressaceae; genus Sequoia; species Sequoia sempervirens. Next base: position 8,331 of record VDFB02072503.1, read on the forward strand.
GACATCAAATCTAGGAAGATGAAATCCTACCAAAAATTGAATTTAATTTGGGTCCTGATTAGAGTGGGACTCATATGCCAAAGTTGGTGTATGAGTCTGAGTGGCTAAAAAATGGGGCACAAACTCCAATAGAGATCTTGTTTAATGTGAAACTTGAAATCAGGTCCCGAGAGCTAGGTGGGAATCATATGCTCAAGGTGGAATATGAGTCCTAGATCACTAAATCTAGAACACATGATCCAAAAAATTGAATTATGATTGGTCATTTGATAGGTTTCAATATTATCTGTGGAAAAATGCATTTAATAAGGCTTGTGAATGTGGAATAGGGCCAATTAAGGGATAGATAATCCCAATTAATAAATAAAAACCTAGATTAGTGTGAATGTGTTAGGATACACTTTACAACACCTTAAATAAGTCACCATTAAGTTCATCTAGTTTACAAGGGCCCTAAAATTAATGTGAAGGTGTAAATAAATACACTTTACAACACTAAATTAAGGAAAAATTAGGTTTTTTTAGCTTAAAAGGATCCTAAAACTAATGTGAATGCATAAAAAACATTATGTAACACTATATCAAAGTGACATTAGGTTCATTTTAACATTAATTATTCCCAAATTAAGTGCAAAAATGTAAAGGATGGCATTTTTTGTCATTACAAGAAGGCGTAGAATTAGACAACCATTTCAAATTTATTGTATGAATAAATTATTTTATGGGGTTTCATGGTGGACAAAGGATTTTTGGAGTAGAAGAAAAGGTTCAAGACCCTAGCTCAGGCCCTTGGATAATATTTATACAAGTTTTGGAGTCTATCTTCAACTAGTTTTAAGCATATCCACATGGTATTTCATATGTATAGTGTTGCAAGAATGACAATGTTGTCATTAATGTCAATAGAAATTCTACTAATTGATGTTTTCATTTATGTCAACTATGGGATGAAGATGTTGAGGATATTGAGAAAATTGTGGAAAAGAGGAAAATAGGTTGTGCATGTGTAGTTGAGACCTAGAGGAAGTGTTGTGAGTACATGGAACTATTTTTTCATTGTAGAGTTTGAAGATGAGTTGGAAAGAAGTAATGAGTTGAGATGATGTTTCTAGTACTTGGTTTCCAAGTGATTTTGAGAAAATTTAATAAACTGAGTAAAATGTGTTGTGTAAATATTCATAGTGTGCTCCGACATTATGCTCTGTGTTCTTTATGTGTTGATTCTATGCATGTGCAAATCTTACAAGTTATTCAAGGTTGATAGATGTTGCTATATTTAGAATTTGGGTTTCTGGATTGTTGTAGAGTGTGAAATATTTTCACTAGTGTGCGAACTTATTGTTCAGTGATGTTTTTTGTCGTATGGGAGAAATGTATTTGCTCCACATTTCTTTTTTTTTTGGATTTTTGTTGTGCAGATTTGGGAAGTTTCTTATAATTATTTTATCTTTTTGTATTCAAGTTTTTACTTGATTTGGTGCAGTACAAATGAGAGTTTCATTTATTAGTATGCAAATAAGAGTTACTAGTTGTTCTAAGTTAAAGTATTTGTTGATGTGAGATTGAATGAAGTGTTTGTTGAATCTTATGTATTTTGTGGATTGTTCTGGATTGATTTCAAGTGAATTATGTTATCTAAAACTTTTGGATTGATCTAAGGAAGCGTGTACTTAATTTTTATAGTGTTTTGAATAGGTGTTGGTTGACCTTGTGTTTAACACTATATGCAAGGCTTATGGAAGCGTGTTCAAGTGTGTTGGGATCTATTTGGGTCCTAACTAAGGATTTATGTAGGTTTCCTTTTGTTCCTTTCCACCATAGGAATTTTTTGGTGCCGACCTATTTCAAATTTGAATGTATAATAGCAAGTGGATGAAATTGGAGAAGTTTTTTAAGGTACAACTTGATATAAATATGTATGGTGTTGATGCAAGAGAAGAGGATGAAAGAGTAAGAAGCAAGATAGATGTGATATTATTGAAAGTAATGTGTGTTTGAGTAGAGTAGTGAAAATTTCATGTTATGTTTCTTGAAGGCAGTGAGCTAAAGGTATCCTCGATATATTTCATGTGATATTGTGAAAGTGTGTGAGAAACTGTGGTGGAATCCATGTTGTATAGGTAAGTGTTTCTCTGTATAAAATTCTTCTTCTATCTTCTTGTATTCTTTATAAGGCAGTGAGCCTTGGTTGTGAGCCTTTTTGGAGAGTGTTTCCTATTTTGGCAGTGAGCCCCTTTGTACAAGTTTTTCTATTACTTATATTGTGAGCTAATCCTCACTTTGGGTTTTCCCTTATTTAGTTTTCCATGTAAATATGGTGTTCTCATGTGTATGGTGTTGTGATTTAAGTTTTAGTTATCTGCATTTCACATTTAATCAAACTAACAAAATAATGGTTAATGAATGCTTGTGGATCTGATTACTGTTGAGGGTTTTGAAGGTTTAATTTTCTACAAATGATTCACCCCCCCTCTCAGTTGTCTTGTTAATTTCAAAATTTAGATTCATTTGCATGTTAGACCCTATTGTGTGTATTGGGGGCGTTGGCTACGTATTTCATGCATTGTTTTAGTGGGTTAATATTTGAGAGTTTTTGTTTATAACTGGATCGTACCCATGAGTGTTTGGGGACTATGTTTAGAATTTTGGCTTCCATTGAATATTCCATTGGTCTCAAGCGAAATCCTTTTTCATAAGCCATCGTATGGTGGTTTTAATGTCATCCCTAAATGAATAGATCTTGGGTTTCTACATTCTTCTTGGTCTTCAAACACTAGTAATAATAATTTATATATAAGTTTTGATACATAATAACTCATAAGAATAATAGGTGTTGGAATGCTCTATTAAAAAAATTGAGTATCACACTCATGGAACTTTTGTGAGTTAGATAAATCTTGTCTTGAAATGACATTTTATATTATTGGAATGGAAGACCCCATTTCATCATTATTGGGCTAAAAGACTTCTTGCTTGAGGGTTGGGCTAGAGCTCATGAGGCTTGATGATGCCAATATGGTTTGGTGGAGAGAAAATTTGATTCTTTTGAGTTATATCACTATTGTTATTGATCTTGTGGTTAGAGAAGGTCATTGAAAATTTCACTTAACTAGGATTGTTGCCATGAAGAGAAACAAATATCAAGTCCTGACATTAAATTTTCATGTATGCATGATGGGAATTGTTTATGAATAAACTATCTTTATAAATTTTTTGCATATCTTGAAAGAATTCTTAGGGGAGAACAAGATCCTTAGAAAGTAAGTAGTATGAAATCATAAATCCAGTATTAAAATTTTCTAGCCTTAATACTTAGTATATTTAGATTTTATCAAGGGAATAATATTGCAAGATGCCTCCAAACAACTTTCAACCACTTATTGATCAAGAGAAGTCTAGGGAAATATAAGATATTATTGCAAGTATCCCTATATTACATTTTTATGTTAATACACATATTCAACTTGTATTATGCATGACTGAGTTTTTCCAAATTATCAAGGATCAATTCTATACCTTTATGTTGTTAAGATATCCTTAACGATTTTTTTGAGCCTTGGCTTCACCTAAGTGGGTGGCAATTGACTATGGAACTATCTAGGGAAAAAGGACCCTAAAAAGGGTTGCATACCAAATCATATAGTTTATAAATAAAAGAATAGAGGCATAGGATAAATTGGAGTAGAGAAATGAGTTTAGAATATGTTAGTGTTATTGGGTTATGAGTGTGACTGAGGTGGAATCATCTTTGAACCTAAGGGTTATACCCCTTGCATTAGTCAACCAAGTGTATGATGGTTGAATTTGAAATGAAGAAAAATGGGTAATGGTGTTCTTTTTTTGCTTCTAGGGTTTTGGACCTAAAAGGAGAAAGACCACAAACCACTTTTCAACACTTCACTCAAGAATAAACCATTGATATTTCAATACAAAGAAGATTGAAATCTATCAAAGGGAAGGTTATAGGGATTGAATAATGTAAAATGAGGGGTTCACCACCAAGTACAAACTTGGAAAATAAAATGTTTGAAAACATAGTGTGATATGCAAACAAATACTAAATGACCTAGAAATGCAAGTAAACTGTAACAAAAATCTATGAAATTGAAAATGTGTACCTAAGAAACTAAAGAAGGAAGAGTGGAGGTCTGGAATCCTAAAAAATATGCTATTTATTCTGGCTAGGACTCATACACCAAGCGAGGAAAATCAGTCCAAGTTTGGGTAAATTGTGCCAAAACAGGTTTCAGACAAATGGGTACTCAAATTTTCAAATATCTATGACAGACAGGTATAGTGGGACTCATTCACCAATAGTGGAAAATTAGTCCACTTCTAGATTTTAGGAAATTCAAAACTAGATTCTGTAGCTCTTAGTCTGTTTTTCTATTCCTGATTCAGATCTAGGTCTGAAATTGCTGAATTCAGCTTGTAGACCTTCTCTAAGCTTTTCCAAGGATTGTTTACAACTTTGACAACTTTTAATTGCTTTGAAAACTTTTACAATCTTTCTCTTTGATATATTTTCAACCTAGACCTGCAAATCACATGCAAAGAGAGGGAAAAATGTTGTGGGTTAGTGAATAGGGGTTTTCCTTGGTCAAACTCCTTATTGGTAATTAAACCCTTGAAATAGAATGAAATAGAGTAGAGAATCATGAATGAACAAATAAGGATGTTTCAACTCACCAAACCATTGCAATTAACTACCACAAACATCTAAGTGATGACTCCAATGGATGTAGACTTGGACACTTGCTTGATATTTATAGATATTGAATGCAATGCTTGCTTGAATCATAGAATCCTACACCACAATTGTTAGCTCTAAAACAACATGATGCAAACAATGTTTGACATGATGATAGACACTTGAAGAATGCTCTAGAATGCTTGATAATCTGCTCTTGAAATTCCTTGAATGCTCTTATGAATGCTCAAATGCTCTTGTGAATTCTTGAAAGAATACTTGAATGCTTGGGGATGAAAATGAGTGAAATAACCTTGTATTTATACTTAGTTATGAAATAATTCTTGAAATTACAACACTACAAGCCAACATTAGATCTAGGAGAATAAAATCCCACCAAAAATTTGAATTCAATTTGAATTTTGGTCACATGGGACTCATTCACCCAAGGTGGCGAGTGAGTCCCATCACACATAATGAATGGGAACAAAAATAAAAAGTGTCTAGAAATGTGTGAAACCTGCATCGAGGTTAAAAAGACCTAGGTGGGACTCATTTTACCAAGGTGGTGAATGAGTCCCAAACACTAAATCTGGTCCACACAAGCCAGAAATAGTTGAATTTTGATTGGTTACTAGTTGGTGTTTGGATTATCCTCAAAAATATGCAATAAATGAGGCTATTGGATGCAAAATAGGGCCAATTAATGCACAGGAAATCCCAATTATTAATGAAAAGCCTAGACGAATATGAAAGTGTGTTACAACACTGTAAATAAGGCAAGAGTTAAGATTAATCATGATTAAAATAATGTTTATTAAGCTTAGTTAATTGATAAAACCCTAGAAAAGTGTGAAAGTGTTACAACACTTCACAACACTTTTGCAAGGAAGCATTAAATTCCATTAGTTCACAAGGGCCCAAGACCTAATGTGAATGTGTTATCCACATTACAACACTAAATCAAGGAAGCATTAAGCCAAAATCCACAAGGAGGATCCAAACGAGTGCGAAAAATGTCAAAGGACCCTTTTTTTGACACTACATTTAACCCCCACTTTAGTGAGAGGATGAACTTTCTTCCAAATCACACTAAAGTAGACAAAAACACACCAAGAGGGGTTCCAATGAACCAATTATATCAAGATGAGACACCAACAATTAAGAGGGGTGATCAAGCCCCAAAATCAAGATCCCATGGAAAACCAAACATAATCACAAAGGAACACATGAAAATGATATAAAGAACGAAAAGGCCAAGCATACACTACTAAAGATAAAAAGGAGAAAAAGAAAAGAAAATAAAAGAATCAGAAGGATCGGTTCAAGTGGATCAGTCTAGGTTGTCTAGAAAAATGCATACTCACTTTGAGGCAACAAACTCTTGGCTGTTTGGGTGAGAAGTCCTAAAAGGTGAGAAACATACACTCATGGTGGTATGCCTCACACACACACAAGTGGATATGGGGAAATTCATGCCTCGATTGGGCTTCCTGCTCACCATACCAAAGTTATACCTCCTAATAACTTTAATAAGGTGCCACACAAAAATGAATTTTCATGCTTCATGAGACAACCAAAAATTCATATGCTTGGAGCTGATGAACAAACGTGATGGCGCTATAGGCATGCAAGATATGTTATGCAAGGTGGCCATATAACAAAAAATGCAAAATGAAAATAATGTTCAAAGGAGTCTTGCTTAGTTCATGTGAGGTCTTTAACTCAGGGAACATTGTGCCTAATGTCTCCAAGAGAGGACCAATCAAAGAATAGAAAATTCACAACTTACAGGATGTAGTGCGTCACATCAGACCACTTAGAGGAATGTAATATGCTAAGAGAGATCACACTCATGAAGAACATCACACCCAATGTCATCCACAAAGTGAAAAACACATCATATGAAGTAAGAAGGCTGCACTAAGAACCATGAAAAAGAAAATGAAAAAGAATAATCCAATGTATGCCACCATTTTAAAGGAATTGCTAAACACCATACTGTGAGAAATTACTTTAAAGTAGAAAATGATAAATGCAAACATAAAAAGAAAATATGAGAGATAACTTGGAAAGCCCTTATGCCAAGACATGTTTCTGTGTAAAGCTACGTCATGCAAGAGAAAAAGAAAGGAGAGAGGTTGCCCCAAAATGAAAAAACCAAACATAAAGGATCTACAGTTGGGGCAGTATGTTCTTTGCTGCAATTTTTTTAGTTTTAGAGAACTTGGAATTGTCATCATCCCCCAAATACACATAAAACTAGAAGAATGAAACAAAGAGAGCAAAAAAAAAGGAAAAACCTTTTGGGTCATGATGGAAGAGATAGGGTGTCTCGATGCCTTGCATCATCCCCAAAAGGAAAACACAAGACAAATGAAAAAGAAAAGGTGGAAGCAAAAGGAAAAGTGTTTGGGTCAACATGAAGGAGACAAGAATGTCTCGATTCCTTGCGTCATCCCCAAAAGGAAAACACAAGAAAAATGAAAAAGAAAAGGAAAAAGAAAAAGGAAAATATTTTGGGTCAACATGAAGGATACATGAATGTATCAATGCCTCACATCATCCCCAAAAGGAAAACACAAGAAAATGAAAAGAAAAAGTGATACATGACATAGAGAGGAATAGAGAGACACATAGAGGAATGCCACAAAGAGAGAGAATATCAAACATAACATCGTAGGGAATCACATTATGCACATACAATCACACAAAATAAAAAGAAAAAGAAAATGCAAGTCAACCTATGAGTAGGTCATCCATCTCCCAATCATGTTCTGTGTATTCCTAGGGTGGCCAGAAGCCAAAGGGACAAGAGCAAGTGACGAACTAGGAGAAGCACCAGGTTCAACACTCTTTATAGGAGATTTTTAATTTAAGGTCATGGAATGTCATGTTGGGTTCACCAAAATGAAATGAAGAAAAATGGGTAATGGTGCTTTTTTTGCTTCTAGGGTTTTAGACCTAAAAGGAGAAAGAGCAAAAACCACTTTTCAACACTTCACTCAAGAAAAAACCCTTGAGATTTCAATGCAAAGAAGATTGAAATCTGTCAAAGGGAAGGTTCTAGGGATTGAATAATGTATAATGAGGGTTTCACCACCAAGTACAAACTTGGAAAGGAAAATGTTTGAAAACATAGTGTGATATGCAAACAAATACTAAATGACCTAGAAATGCAAGTAAACTGTAACTGAAAACTATGAAATTGGAAATGTGCACCTAGGAAATTGAAGAAGGTAGAGTGGAGGTCTCGAATCTTGAAAAATATGTTATTCATGCTAATTGGGACTCATACACCAAGTTGGGTGAATATGTCTGGTTTTGGGTAAACTATGCCAGAACAGGTTTCAAACAAATGGGTACTCAGATCTACAAAAATCATTGACAGATAGGTACAATGGGACTCATTCGCCAATAGTGGCAAATTAGTTCACTTTTGGATTTTTGGAAATTCAAAACTGGATTATGTAGTTCTCATTATGCTTTTCTATTTTTGATTCAAATTCAGTCTCAAAATTTAGAATTCAGCCTATAGACCTTCTCTAAGATTCTCCAAGGCTTGTTTACAACTTTGACAATTTTGAATTGCTTTGAAAACTTTTCCAATCTTGCTCTTTGATAAATCTGTAACCTAGACCTAAAAATCACATGCAAAGAGAGGGAAAAATGTTGTGGGGTTAGTGAATAGGGGTTTGCCTTGGTCAAACCCCTTGTTGGTAATTAAACCCTTGAAATAGAATGAAATAGAGTAGATAATGATGAATGAACAAATAATGAAGTTGCAACTCACCAAAAACTTGTAATTAAGTGTTGCAAACATGTAATTGATGGCTTCAATGGATGTAGACTTGGAATCTTGCTTGATATTGATAGATCTTAAATGTAATGCTTGCTTGAATCACACAATCCTACACCACAATTGTTAGCTCTAAAATAACATGATGCAAACAATCTTTGACATGATGATAGAAACTTGAAGAATGCTATAGAATGATTGATAATATGCTCTTGAAATTCCTTGAATGCTCTTATGAATGCTCAAATTATCTTGTGGATTCTTGAATGAATACTTAGGGATGAAAATGAGTGAAATAACCTTATATTTATACTTAGTTATGCAAGAATTCCCAAAATTACAACACTACAAGCCGACATCAGATCTAGGAGATTAAAATCCAGCCAAAAATTTGAATTAAATTTGAATTTTGGTCACATGGGACTCATTCACCCAAGGTGGCAAATGAGTCCCATCACACATAATGTATGGGACCAAAAATTAAAAGTGTCTAGATATGTGTGAAACTTGCATCGGGGCCAAAAAGACCTAGGTGGGACTCATTCGCCCAAGGTGGCGAATGAGTCCCAGAAACTAAATCTTGGCCACACAAGCTAGGAACACCTAAATTTTGATTGGTTACTGATTGGTGTCAGGATTCCTTAAAAAAATGCAATAAATGAGGCTTGTGGATGCAAAATAGGGCCAATTAAAGCATAAGAAAGCCCAATTATTAATGCAAAGCCTAGAGAAATATCAAAGTGTGTTACAACACTTTACAACACTCCAAGTAAGAAAATATTTAAGATTAATCATGATTAAAATTATGTTTATTAAGCTTAGTTAAATGATAAAACCCTTAAAAAGTGTGAAAGTGTGTTACAACACTTCACAACACTTTTGCAAGGCACCATTAAATTCCATTAGTCCACAAGGTTCCAAGACCTAATATGAATGTGTTATCCACATTACAACACTAAATTAAGGAAAAATTAAGCCAAAATCCACAAGGAGGACCCAAACGAGTGCACAAAAATTCAAAGGATCCTTTTCTTGACACTACAAAATTGTCTAGAAAGATTCAATATATGAATTGTCTTATTAACCTTTCACCCCATAATCTTATTAATTTTATATGGTGACCTTTGTGTTATTTGGATTGAAACCTCAAATACAATTATAACCATTTTTTAAAGATATGTTATGGTCACCTTTATTCTAGATCATACTTGGTTATCTATTTTATCAAGTGGCCCTTGAGTAGCGTTACAATTTCAGATTGTTAACCATTATTCTTTGTAGTACTAAAAAAAGAATCCCTTATAGATTAACTAGTTTTTATATTTTATGTATTTACTATACCCTTGTGAGTTGTGATTTAAGCCTTGGTGAAATGTGTGATTACTAGTCAATCAATTATGATTTGGAGTGAACTCAAGTTGAAAAACTATGGAGCCTCTGTACAATATGTAGGCTAGGCCATCAGAGATGAGCCCACGAGGACTAGGCTTGACCCCTAGGTCTTGTCTCTTATTTTTACCTCGAGATTAATATTGATATATATTTTATTGCTTGACATGTGACTTGGAATTATGTTTTAGATTATTAATTAGTTAGTAGAGCTAATTATTTTTTTCTTGATGGTGTGGATTCCATGTCTCCACTTGAACCCGACCATGATTGTCACAACAATAGTTTAATCTAACCAAGTTCCTATAATTATATTGATCAGATGTTGTTATGCTTTCATGATGTGCATATATAGGAAGTAGCCTTTTGCAAATTATGCAAATGTTTGCGATCAAAATTTAAAATTCGTGTTTTTTCCTTAACTATATTTTGGTAGAATTTTTTGGGCATACACACTGTAAGTTTTCACAATGTGCTAAGAAGTTGTTCTACTTGTTAAGAAATATTTCCAACCATTTTATTTTTATTTTTATTTTTTATTGCAAATGAATAAGACTTGAGGATAGAAAGGACATAAGGGAAAAATACTTGTTGATGTGACCTTAAAAACCAAAGAAACTAATAACTCTTATAAAAGTGAACTAGTAGTCAGTGAGTTGTAAAAGAGATTAGCAAAAGTAATGTTAGAATTGTGCATCATGTAAAATTATGCTTGAATTTTATTATTAGATAAATAGGAAGGGAGATGATTTAAACTAATGAAATAATCTTGAGAAGTGTGGCTTGCAAAGTCTAAATTTCTCGAATGTGTAACTAAAATGTTTGAATACGATATCCAAACCTACTCATTATAGAGTTGTTATTCCACAATTAATCATGTTCCTTATGCTTTGAGTGTGTTTTCCTATCTATATTTTGATATTTCATGGAAACACTCTTAAGAGAGTAGGTGCTCTAAATAGGGTTTTCACTAACCATCCATGGTTTTTTCTATTATATCATACACAGATTTTCCATATTTTAAGGGATGAAAATGAATTTATTTCATATGTTTTAATTTAACCTTCACACTTGCATTATGTTCACTCCTACTTAACCTTCTTATCTTAAATTCCCAAACATCTAAATTTTAGAACGTGTTTCCTAGTCTATAATGAATTGTAAAAGCTTTAGTAGTTTCCTATGATGCCTTCCAACTATTCTAGTTGCTTAAGGCCTATAGTTCATCATTTTCTCAAAATGGTCAAATTTTTTTTTCTCAACAATATTAGTTTTCTTGTTTAAAACAAGGTCTTATACTTGCATTGGGTTTCTTAGTACAACCACTTTTCTTCAACATTACTAACCAATTAAATGTATAGGATTTTTCTCCCTAGGTTTCTTCATAATCCCTAATATGGTTAGGTTACGTTATGCATAAATTTTCTAGGTTTACTCACTCAACAAATCTAGTTTTCACAATAATTTTCTCATAAAAATTTAACTTCAATGAGAGTTCCATTGTCATTGAATTTTGTTTGACAAACAATAAATGAAATAAATTTGAATATTGCATAAATATCAAGGTTAATCACCCTTATTAATCTGTAATGGATCTAAGGGAACAACTATTTCATTTCTTTAATTTCAATCATTTACTTTGTTTTATGTTTATCTTGCTACTTTCATTTTTCGTCAAGTCAATTAATCAACAAGATAAGTAAGATTTCCTAAATAAATTTATACTTCTAACTAATTCTTGATCCATGTAATTTTCATTGAGAAGAGGTTCAATTATCTGATTGAGTAGTCACCAAAATATTTAAAACACAATATTACAAGGGGCTTCCATGATGTTTCACATATTTTAAAGAATTATCAAACACTTATGTTTGAAAAAATTATAAATCTAACTCAAAGATTTATGCTAGGGCTCTAACTCGATACAGATATATGTTCCACAACTCTCCAAGGATTTACACAACCCTAAAGATATTATTGTTTTAAATATAAGGTGTGTAGTGTAAAAAAAAGTAGCCCTTTTTCACACTTAATTTGGGAATGAATAATTAATGATAAAATGAACCTAATTGTGAATTATTTAGGGTGTTGTAAAGTGTATTCTAATAGGTTCACACTAATCTAGGGTTTTATTAATTAATTGGGATTATTTATGCCTTAATTGGTCCTATTTTGCATCTACAAGCCTTATTAATTACATATTTCCATGGATAATCCCAACACTTATCAAATAAATAATCATAACTCAAGGTTTTGGGTCATGTGTTCCAGATTTGGTGATATGTGACCCATATGCCACCTTGCGAATATGAGTCCCACCTACGTCTTGGGGCTGATTTCAAGTTTCACATTAAACATGACTTGTATTGGAGTTTGTGCTCCAATTTTTAGCCATTGGGACTCATACACCACAACTAGTGTATGAGTCCCACTCTAATTAGGACCTATTTTGAATTCAATTCTTTCTAGGATTTTATATTCCTAGATTTGATGTCAGCTTGTAGTGTTGTAATTTTAGGAAATTTGGCATTCAACCATAGATTTTGAATGAGGTCTATAGGCTACTCTTGCACTCTTAGGGTTTTTCACCTAAAAGGAGATAGATAAACCCTCAAAATCAAGGTGGTTCACTCAATATAATGTATGAATGATGTGATTAAGGATAAATGAGATGATCTAAATGAAACTAAGCAATATAATTGACTGATTATGAATGCAAAACCTAAGAAATATGCAATGTTTGAAAACAAAATGTGATATGTAGAAAATGCAATAGATGTAAACTAATGCAAACAAAATTAAACAAAGTTGAATAGAGTGCACCTGCAAAATTTGATGATGAATGTGGAGTGTCCTGAATGCTGATAGAAATTAATGAAAATCACTAGTGGGACTCATTCACCATGGATGGTGAATCAATCTTGCTTCTAACAAAAACTTCTGAAAATAGGTTTCTGACTGTCGGGATCTAGAATCTAACAAAATATAGTTTTCTAGCCTTAAGGTGGGACTCATTCGCCACTCATGGTTAATCAGTCCTCTCCCAAAGTTCTGTGAAATCAGGGACCAATTTTGTAGCACCAGATCTGCACTTGTCTTCTTGTCAGGTTGACGGAGTCAAATTTGCAAAAAATGGATTGTAGGTTGTCTCCAAGCTTGAAATAGCTTGTAGTTGACTTGAAACACTTTATTGACTTCTTTTCCACCTTTCAACACCTAATTGATTGATAAATCTACATACACAAGTCAAAGGGGGAAAATGGTTAAGGGTTAGGATATAGGGATTCTCCTTGGTCAAATCCCACTTTGGTAATCAAACCCTTAATGAGGAAATGAAATGAAATGAACAAGGAAAGATGAATAAACAACATGCAAATGTGGACTAAACTCACCACAACCTTGTTGAAGAAATATGAAGATATGTCAATGGCGCTCCAAGATGCTTGATTAATGCTTGATTGAATGATGCAAAGTTCTCAAATATGAATTGATGTTTTGTGAATGCAAGTGAATGAGGAGATGTAAAATGAAGAGAAAAACACTTATTTATACACACTTATGCCTTAGTAACCCAATGATACCTCATCACAAGATGACATAAGGTAATTTTGAATAAAAACCCAAAAGAAAATTTGAAATATTTTGAATTTGGAGCCAAGAGGGACTCATTCACCACCCATGGTGAATGGGTTCCATCTTGGACTTGTAAGTGGGTGTCAGGAATTAAGTCACATTTAATGTTATTTTTTGGGTTTACATTAAAAAATACACTTAATTAAGCCTTAGGAGTGCATAAATGGGTCAAATAAAGCATAAGAAGGGTGTAAATAGTGAAATTAAGCCTCAAAAAGCATGAAATATTGTTACAAGACTTTACAAAACTTTAGAATAGGAATTGGTAAATGGTGAAAAGGTGATTTTTAGGTTAATTATAATGAAAAGAGTCTACAAAAGTGTAGAAATGTGTTACAAAACTTCACAAAACCTTCACAAGACACAACAATTTGAATATTTAGGACCTAATGTGAATGCATAAGTTATATTACAAGATTAAATCAAAGAAAAATAGGTCAAGAACCATAAGAGAAAGACCTAAAAAACCATGAAAATGTCCAAGAGCCATTTTTCTATGGTACATACATAAACAAGTATAAATACAAGGTTATTTCATCATTTCAACATCTAAGCAATCCTATAACTTCATAAGCAATCAAGAGAACCTTCACAAGAGTTAACAAGATCATTGAAGAACATTCAAGAGTATTGAAAGGTACATTTGAAGAAGATTTATTGCAGCAATTCAAGATCCATTGTCATGTCAAAGGGATAATGCATCAAGCCTGTTGTTGAGCTAGTGTTGTGATGTAGCATTCAAGATCCAAGTTAAGTATTGTTCCACATATAATTCAAGATCAATATCTACATTCTTCATGGACACTTCATGTTAGATTGAAAATTTACATTTCAAGACATCATTCAAGGTATCATTGTTCATGTTTCATGTTTCATGTTCTTTTTTCATCGTTTCATCATAATGTTTAATTACCTAAATGGGGTTTGACCAAGGAAAAACCCTATTCCCTTAAAAAACAACACTTTTTCACTCTCTTTGTGTGATTGTAGGTTTATAGGTTGAAGAAAAAGTGGATTCAAAGCCTTCAAAAGTGCTAAAATGACAAAGTTGCAAAAGTTGTCAAGGATGCCATGAAAAGTTGTCAAGAATAATGGAAACTCATATCTAGAGAAAGATATCCAACCTATTTACATGAAATAAATGAGAAAGTGCTTATTTAATCCATCTCCAGAGGCTCACAAACCTTTTCTTCAAAAATTTTCTCTTGGGACACTTCGCGACAAAATGAGACACTTTGCAACAGTCTGGGCATATGAGTCCCAGTACACCATTTTTTCCATTCTTCATCAGATCTAGATTAGTCATTGAGAGGTTCTATACCCTACCTAAAAACCCTATACTAGGACTAAATCACCTAGTTTGGCATATGAGTCCTAGTGCTTCATTTTTCTAGATTTTTTAGAAGATCCAAAATAGTCCTTGAGAGATTCCAATTTTTGCGTAGAAAACCTAGTCTAGAACTAAATCACCCAGACTAGAGTATGAGTCCTAGTGAGCTTCAAACAACAAAATTTTATGGTTTTGGAGCTTTTTTTGACCTCATCTTTATTCCAGGTGCACCTCTATTCATTCTTAGTTTGTTATCGTAATTTTTAGTTTCATTTCCTAGGTCATCTAGTTAGGTTTTGCATGTTACATTCGTTTATTGTCTTTCCAAGCCATAGATTGGTGGTGAACCCCCTTTCAATATTAATCACACCCTAGGACACCTTATTATATATCTCTTTCCTTAATTCCATCCCTAGATTGAGATCTATAAGGTTTCCTTGAATGAAGTAAAAGTAAAATAGGAATAGGTCCTAAACCCTAGTTGTTCCATCTCCCAAAAGTTGGAACCATATTTCCTTAGTTTCATTTTGGTGAACCTAGCATTGAGAACATATTATTTATGATTTGGAGTGCACAATATTCCTAGATTTAGCTTACATTAACTTTGTATTAGGTATTGCATTAGTTAATTGGCATTAGGGTTTCTAAATCTAGCATTAGTGCAAAGTGCATATAGGTTGCATTTTTTGCATTTTAGATCATTCTATTTCACTAAAATTCTAATATTACAAATAGAAAACACAACATACAAGTTAGAAACCTTAAAAATAACTCAAAATTTGCTAAATTTGGTGTAAAAACCCTAATATGGGACTCATACGCCCCTCTAGGTGATTGAGTCCTATTACAGGTTGTTTTGCCTACTTTTTGGGAATTTTGTGTTGTGTATTTTTTAGTATTTGAACCCTTCAAAAACATTGAATATGAATCATATGCCCCTCTAGGAGAATTAGTCCCAAATTATGCCTAAAATTTCCATTTAGAACATTAAAAACATCATTTGTGTATTTCTATTTGTTGTTGTTAGCTATCTGTTTTAGTTTGCTAAGTTTCTATTTCATTAAATATAGCTTAATTTTATTCATTTAGTGCATTGTAAAATTTCAAAATGGAATTTACAACATTTCATTTTCAGATTGTTTCATAGTGTAATTAGAAAATTACCTTGTTTAGAATCCAAAAATTGCATTTACACATTTCATTCTAGGTCATTTTGTTGCATTTTGATGTCTTTCCATTTTGAATTTGCATAGATTACTTGTCACAAATTTCATTATCTTTCTTTTCTAAGTTTTCAAAGAAAAATTTCATCAATAAGCATGTTATTCATTCGTTCAATACATTTCCTAGTTATGTGAGTCTCTTAGTGCAAGAGAATGAAAATGTTGACACTTGCCTTAAACCTACACCCCCTCTTATCTCTCCTACTTGTGGGAAAGATGTGATAGAAGAGGATACAAGAATAGATAACAATGATGATCATGGTCGTTCTTCTCTCAATACCTCTCCTATTAGTGACAAAGGTATCTTGGTGAAAGAAGATGAAATTGTTGAGAATCATGAAAGTATTGCTTGTCCTTCTCCTCCTCCCCCTTGGGAAGGTATTATGGCACAAGAGAATGAGATCATAGAAACATTTCTAAACATCACCCTACCTAATTTCCATTCATCCCTTGATTGTGAGAAAATTTTAGTGAAAGAGGATGCAGTTGTAAGGAATCATGACAATCATATTGCAAGTGAGGATGATAGGTTGGTGTTAGATGACCAAACCTTTAAGATCTATGAAAATACTCTTTATATTTCCTCCTATCCAATTTTGGAAGACATTATGGGACAAATGAATAAAATTAAAGACAATAATGACAATCACATATGTTCTTCTCCTAGTATCTCTTCTAGTTGTGAAGAAGATACTTTGATGTTAAAAAATCCAATTGACAAAAGTCATGAAAATATTAGTTGCCTCCTTCCCCTAGGAAATTTTTTATTAAACAAGAGAATACCATCATTGATAAGCAAGACAACCCAAAAAATGATAACTCCCTTAATTTCAATGAAGTCATTTTAAAAGAACCAATCATTGAATGCCATTAACATCTAGTTTGTAGTTCTCCTAAAAACTCTCCTCCTAGGGAGGATATCATGGTGCATGAAAATGACAATATTAAAAAGAGTAATTTGGCTTCCTTAGATGATGGTGAATAGAAGTAACTAGAATCCCCTTCATTAGAAACACATCAAACCAAAAATGCTGAGGTTGCTAATGAAAAAGTGTCCATTAGATCCCCCTTGATTAATGGACCTCCTACATACCATGTGGGACATCCTAAGAATCCTCTAATTCTTTACCCACCATCACACAAACCACAAACTCAAAATAACCTTGAACTCATCCTTTATCCACCATCACACAAACCTCAAAACAAACTTGTCTTTATCCTCAAACCACCTAAGAATAATGTTTCACAACAACTGAGTTATAATACCATTGCTCATTCATATAACACTAGAAACACTCCACAACCAAGATAAACACCTTCAAAATCCCTCCCATTGCTAACCCCATCTTACCTAGTGCCCCTTGTTTTCCTTCACATAATGAAAAGGAGTACAATCTTGTTGAACAACTAAAGAATACTCCTACTAAGATATCATTATGGGACCTTATTCAAGCCTCCCCTCATTATCATAACATGATTCAAAGTTCCTTACAAGAATTTCCCCTCCTAATGTGAAATAAAATGAAGTAGTAGCCCAAATTCAAGCTATAACTTTAGTCAACTTAGAAATTACTTTCCATCAATATGAGTTACCCTCACTAGAAGTGCAAAAACAAAATGACACTTTCATGATATAGCTAATTATGATGGGTGGGGAATAAAAATAACCCTTGTTGACAATGCCTCCACCCTTAATGTGTGTAGTGTGACCCTTTCAGATAGACTTGGCATGGATAAATAAAAAATTAAACCTACCTCTATATCTATTAGTGGGTTTGATAACGTGGGAAAATGACTGCTTGCTGTGATTACATTACCTATTATAGTTGAAGAAGTTACATTACAAACCCCTATCTATGTTAATCTTATTTTTGGCAGACCATGGATCCATGCAATAAATGGAGTTCCTTCAACTCTTCATCATATAATTAAGTACATCTACAATAACAAAGTGGGTATAATCAAATCCAACCCTGAACCAAACAGTTGTTTAAAAATTGAGAAAGGAAAGGAAAATACTTTGGCAACATTAATACCAACTACACAAGTGGAACCTGTGCAAGAAAAACATATTAAGGAGGTCACAAAGTTATTAGAAGATGATTAAGGTTCCTTAGATTTCACATCATTCATGGGAGAATACAAGATGAAAAAAAAATATTTTGAAAAGGGAAAAGAAAAAATGGTAATGTGAACACAAAATTTGGAAGACCCTTTGAAAGCATCCACCTCAATCACTTTCGAACAAAAGACAACAAATTACACAACAAACTTTGATGAAGCTAATTATGAGCAACCACTAAATCCAAAAGAAATGAAAGATCTTGGTGGAAAAGGTTATGAACTTATGAAACAACTTCAAGGGTATAGTGGAAAAGATGTGGTGCTAGAGAACAAGGTATCTGTGTCCCTATAGAGCTTAACACACAAGTAATGACTAGTGGTATTGGTTATTGTCCCTCAAAAGAAATAAGCAAGCCTTCACTCAATATGAACACTATTACAAAAGATTCCTCTAAGACAACTTTAACATTAGTGCATCCTAAACTGATGGAAACTAGTGGTCTTTGTTATTTTCCTTTGAAGGAAATAAATAAATCTTTGCTTAATATCAATATCATCACTCAAAATAATAATTATTGGAATTTGTTAGGCTTTACACCTTGTAAAGAAGAGTACAAAATCTCACATCTAAAGAGTCTTCTGTATGCATGACACCTTTTACTAAGCAAGAGATATCTTTGTCACAAAATAACGAAAAATCCTCTACTATTGATCAAGAGAATATCTTGTTGAGACTCCTCCAAGATCGTTGGATATCTCTCCCTCCAAGAATATGAAATAAATTTTACTACAAGAGTTCATTTTATGCATATCATAGAGTTCATTTTCATTGTACTAATGAATGCAAGGCTTTAAGTGATAAAATTCAACATCTTAAGGATTGTGGTGCTCTTCCTTGTGTTGAAGTGCACCTAACTCCTCAAATTGATATAGAATTTCAAATCTCTCATCAATCATTTCAGCTCATCCTTGTCCTCCACTAAGTTGGGGAAAGAGGTTAGGTATCCTTGTCCTTGTATGTCACTTGTTGTTGTCTCTTTTATCTATTTGACCACCTTCCATGTATATATAATAGCAAGCTTGGGATGTGGATGACATACCTTAAGTTGGCTCACATGTGATGTATTGAGTTATGCAACCCCTTTTCATGATGTAGTATTAAAAAAAATATGATTTGGAATAGGGCTTCTTGAATAAGCTCTCATGTCATCTTCTACTTTAAAGAAATTTCTCATAGCAATGTTGTTAACAACCACTTTAAAGTGGGGGAATACATCGATGCTCATGTTTCATTGTGTGATTTTCTTTATTCTTGCAATGCATCCTTTTCTTGGTGGAATCATTGGGTTTGATTTCCTCCGAGAGCATGATATTTTTTTGACTTGTCCTTTCTTAGAGACATTATGCATGATGTTCACTAAGAAGAGACCTTATATGAACTAAGAAAAATCCCTTTGAATGTACCTTACACTATTTTGCATTTACAACATTTGTTATATGGCCACCTTGCATAACAAACTCTACTTGCTTGTGGAGCCATCCTATTTGTTCATGAGTATCAAGCATACGAAGCTTTTATTGCCTAATAAAGCTTGAAGTTCATTGTTGTTTGGTGCCTTATCAAAGTTATCAGGAGGTATAGCTTTGGAATGGTTGTATGTATGTGAGACAAACATAGGTGTGACTTTCCCATAGACACTTGCTTGTGTGTATGAGTGCATGCCGACCATGTGCATATGTGTTTCACCTCTCTGGGGTCTCACCTAGTGAACAACCAGAGGTTCCACTAGCCCTTGCGAGCATGCATTTGGTTTACATAGTGGACATCGTGTTCCACTTGTAAGCCATTCTTTTTGAATACTCACCCAACGGATAGCCTAAAGTTTCGTTGCCTTAGAGTGAGCATGCATTTTAAACAAAGAAGCTTAGATCTGATCTACAATGTGTGAGAAAAATAGTTGAAGCTTGATCCACCTTTTCTTTATTTTTCTTTTTTCTATACTTCTTTGACATTGCATATTTTTGTATCTTGTTTTGCTGCATATCGTACACCTTGTGTGTGTCCCTTTGTGCTTATGTTGGTTTGACGTAGGATCTTGGATCCTAAGGGCTTGACCACCTCCTTGATATTTTTCATCCTAGACCATCCACATTCATACACATGGAGCCCTTTTTAATGTCTACTTTAGTGTTAGTTTGAAGCAAGTTCCTCCTCTCACTCAAGTGGGGGTTAAATGTAGTGTAGAAAAAAAGTAGCCCTTTTTCACACTTAATTTGGGAATGAATAGTTAATGGTAAAATTAACTAATTGTGCCTTATTTATGGTGTTGTAAAGTATATCTTAACACTTTCACACTAATCTTGGGATTATTTATGCCTTAATTGGTCCTATTTTGTATCTACAATCCTTATTAATTACATCTTTCCATAGATAATCCCAAAACTTATCAAATAACCAATCATAATTCAAGGTTTTGGGTAATGTGTTCTAGATCTAGATAGTGATCTAGGACTCAAAAACCACCTTGGAACTATGAGTCCCACCAAGGTCTTGGGACCTGAATTCAAGTTTCACATTAAATAGGATCTTTATTGGAGTTTGTGCCCTAGTTTTGATCCATTGGGACTCAAATGCCACAATTAGTGTATGAGTCCCACTCTAATCAGAACCTATTTTGAATTCAATTCTTGGTAGGATTTTATCTTCCTAGATTTGATGTTAGCTTGTAGTGTTGTAATTTTAGGAAAATTGGCATAAACAAGTATGAATACAAGGTTGTTTCATCATTTCAACATCTAAGCAATCCTAGAACTTCACAAGCAATCAAGGGAACCTTCACAAGAGTTCACAAGAGAATTCAAGAACATTCAAGAGCATTGAAAGGCAGATTTAAAGAAGATTTATTGCAACAATTCAAGATCCATTGTCATGTCAAAGGCATAATGCATCAAGCATGTTGTTGAGCTAGTGTTGTGATGTAGCATTCAAGATCCAAGTTAAGTATTGTTCCACATCTAATTTAAGATCAAGATCTACATTTTTGATGGCCACTTCATGTTAGATTGCAGATTTACATTTCAAGACATCATTCAAGGTATCATTGTTCATGTTTCATTGTTTCATCATAAGGTTTAATTACCTAAATGGGTTTTGACAAAGGAACACCCCTATTCCTTAACAAAACAACACTTTTTCTCTCTCTTTGTGTGATTGTAGGTTTATAGGTTGAATAAAAAGTGGATTCGAAGCCTTCAAAAGTGCTAAAATGACAAAGTTGAAAAAGTTGTCATGAAAAGTTGTCAAGACTCACAAAAACTCAGATCTAGAGCAAGATATCCAACCTATTTGCATGAAATCAGTGGGAAAGTGCTTATTTAATCCATCTCTAGAGGCTCTCAAAGTTTCACTTCAAAATTTTGCTCCTGAGACACTTTGTGACAAAATGACACTTTGCAATAGTCTAGGCATACAAGTCCCAGTACACCATTTTTTCTAGTCTTCAATAGATCTAGATCAATGAATGAGAGGTTCTAGACCTTTCATAAAAACCCTATACTAGGACTTAATCGCCTAGTCTGACGTATGATTCCCATTATTGCCTTTTTCTAGATTTCATAAGATTTAGAATTGTCCCTAAGAGATTCTAGTTTCTACACAGGAACCCTAGTCTAGGACTAAATCACCCAAACTAGCGTATGAGTCCTAGTGAGCTTTCAAAAAGTAGAATTTTAGGGTTTTAGAGCTTGTTTTGACCTCATCTTTATTCCAGGTTCACCTCTGTTCATTCTCAATTTGTTATCCTGATTTTTACTTTCATTTCCTAGGTCATCTAGTTATGTTTTGCATGTTACATTCATTTCTTATCTTTCCAAGCCCTAGCGTGGTGGTGAACCCCATTTCAATCTTTAATCACACCCTAGGGCACTTTATTGTAGATCTTTTTCCTTTTTCTATCCCTAGATTGATATCTCTAAGGTTTCCTTGAATGAACTAAAATTGAAATAGGAATAAAACTTAGCATCTCACCTATATTAAATCCCAATATGGAATAAACACAGATCTAGGATCCCTTGACCTATTTTAAAAGTACCTAGACCACATTCAACTAGGATTCAATAGTTTATGCCACTTATTCAACTTATCACAAGTTGATTGGATGCTTTCACACACACATTTTAGTACCAAGGCCCAAATATTTCCTAGAGTTCCCTAGATTTCCCTAGAGTTGCAA
>VDFB02072504.1:0-82302 GCA_007258455.2 Sequoia sempervirens
TAACTTAGTGAATGTATGCAACTAGTCAAGTTAATATTAATACTTTAAAAAAAAAAAATTATTTCACTTTTATACACAATTGCAAAATTCCTTAGGTTATAAGATAGGGCATTACAGTGCTTTTTTCTCCATTGGGTTTCCTTGTTGCTTGTTCATGTGTGTTGAGGTTGTACCTCATGTAGCGGATTCCAGTTCATGTTCTAGTTCGAGAAGAGAGTCTTTCATGCATTGTATTGGATTGTGAATCAAATGTACCATTTATTGTAATTTGATGTATTCTTCCCATATCTATTGAGGGAAGCATTATTGTAAACAATGTAACAACTTTTGATGTACTCTCTTGTAACGATATATATATATATATATATGTTAGTAATTTATAAATGATCTTTAATATTGTTTATTTGATGACATTTTATGGAAATATATAATGTAGAAATATTTAATGTGGTGGATTAAAATGAACTTGATTATTAGATAAACCATGTTAACAGATTTGTTAATGAAATAATCTTAGCTCTTGATTAATAGATATGTTAGTAACATAGTCATGGAACCTTAAAGGACTTAGGATTAGATTACATGATAAATTATGTTATGCATTTCATTGTTACTTCTTATATAATTTTTTTTTTGTTATTTGGTCATTTTGTGTTATCCTTTGGGGTTCCTTGGCGAGGCGTTACACCTAGTATCAGAGTCCATGTTTCTTAGAACATTGGGTACTCTAGTTTCATATGAGCCCATTATGTTGTCCTAGTTGCTTAGACTCTAGAGATTATATTTTCCCCTTTTTGTCATCGTCGCATAACAACCTTAGACTTATCCCTTGGTGGTGTTTGTCCAATAGTGCAGAAAACCGATGGAAAGGATAGGACCCACGATGTAGTTCGCAATGCACCGATATTCTTTCTATTTGGGATGCATTATGGACCCTTGTGTAACCTTGTGAAGTGATTTTCGACAACATGAATTTGTGTGTGTATGTGAAGAATGTATGTTAAATCATGAATATAGTACCTATGAAATGATAAATTGTGTTTTTATGCTTCTGAAAAAGGTATAAAAATCATGATCTTGTATTGAATATGTTATGAGATTTAGTGTTGTGAAAAGAATAAGGTGGAATGTCTTGTCTATAAATGATGGATATTTAATAAAAAATGTGTGTTTTGTGTGCATAATTATGTGGTATTTTATGGAAATGTAGCATTCTGGTGTAAGGAATCAACTTTGATGATTAGTACTAATGTGTTATGTTTCCACCCTAGTTTGTGACTTCCAAAAGTAAGTCAAGTTTTATGGGGGATGATGTAGTGACCCTCCATTCTCACCATGGATGTGTAGGTAGTTGGCTTTGGAATTCAAAGATGAAGGTAAAATAATGGGGATATTTAAAGGTACGTGCTAATGATGTAAGTAGTTGATCTGTTTTATGACACTATATATAGATGCATTGTTATGATCAGTATGTGATTATTTTGCCATGACCATTATGTGAGTATCATTCTAATTGCTATGTAGCTAATTTTTTGAGTTGGTTGGACTACTTGGTGTTGTTCTTACTATTGTGTGTGGGTGAAGGGGACAGTGTCACATCACTCACTTGTGAGTACCTTAAGATGTTGCGATTCTCTTTCACGGTGTGCCTAATTGTATGATTATGTATATGTACGACCATTTTGTGTGTTGCAAGTTGTAGGTAGTACGCATCGACTACACTCGAATTGTCAGGTCTAAGCATGCCTTAAACCTAATGGAATAGTTGATGAAAGATAGCATTTGGTCCCCTACCCTAGCCATCATCCTCAAAGAGGATAAGTATCTGGTATGTTACCTCATTAGTGTTGTTTGATGCCTGTGGTCATTTGGTCTTTCTTTTTGACCCCGGTTAGGGTTTAGGTAATTGTTGTTGATATTTGGTTTGATAATTTAAATTTTTTTGATAAATGTTGTTTTGGTTAATTAATTCATTAAAATAAATTATTAAAGTTAAAAGGGCACTTTGATAATTAAATATAAATATATTTAATAAAAATTATAGTTTATAATAAATTAAAAGTGTGATGAAATATTATACTATAAAATAAAAATATTATAATGAAATGTTGCAATTAATAAATAGTAAAAATAATATAAAAAGATAGAAAGGTTTTCATGCATGTGCATGCAAAGCATTGAAGAGATGGTTGAAAAGGAAACTGGATTTTTTGGGGGATTTTGTGAGGTTTTATTGGATTTTTGGTGTTTGAAAATGAACAGCCTTCCTTTTGTAAATAATTATCCTTTTGGGAGATTTTGGGGGATTAAATTCATTCTGTTTTGGGGGAAAGAAGAAATTTGTCTATGAAGTTTCATAAATTGTTGATTGTGATTTTGGGGGTTCAAAATTCATTATGGTGGTTTTATCTTATGTTTTTAAGTGGGAGAGTGAAGTTGTTTTATTATTTGATCTGATATTTTATGATTTTGTTTCAATCGCTTTGAGAAAAGATGGTAGTGAATCAGTAAATGAAAGTAATGCAGATTTTTGGCAGTCGTGATAATCCCATTGTTGAGGTATGTCATCAGTTCGATTCTCCATTTTACAAAGCATGAATTCTTAGCATTTTCTTTGTATCTCACCTATTTTTACCATTTTCTATCAATTCCCTAAGTCATCATTTCTTGTTCACCAATATAGATTCTTTGTTTAGTGCTATTGTTGTTGGAGCATATTTAGTTGTAGATTTGAAGCAATCTAAACGGTTTTTCTTATGGAGTTGGGTGTAGGGAGATCATAGGAATTTTAACACATTTCATTTGATTTCTATTGAAAAACTTTGTGTGGTATATTTGTAATTCCTCTAACTTTCATTAATCGCCTTACTTTTGAACCTCACTACATCTAGTTGCTTCTTCACAGATGTATAAGAGTAGTATGCATGGTATGAATAATATATGTAGGTGTATGTCTACCCTTGTCAATCCTTTCTTTTAATTGATTATCTTTGTTATACCATGTGTTGAATGAGAGAGAGAGTGAGAATGGCCTATAATAAATTCTTTTATCTAGTGGGTCACTTCAATACCTCACCAAGCCATAGCTTCATGGTGACGCTTATTTATGACACTCTTTTTTGAGATTTTAGAAGGATAATTTATAGTGCTTTGAATAGTCATCAGGTAGCAACTTTTGCTACAGTAGTAACCCTTGAGTATGGGTGGCTTACTTCTTAGTTCTTCAATCTATGTTCGTCATCACTTGCATGTCATTTTCTTATTCTGTGTGTGTCGATTTCCTCCCCTTGCCTTTGTATCAAAAATAGATATCATTGTGACCCTTTTATCACTTTCTTTCATTTAAGTAGCGGTCAAGCCAATCTACACAATCTGTCTCTTAGATAGCAAATGGCTAATATTTGTTAATCGTTGCTTACCCTTAGGGTTCAATCCCTCTTAGTCCACATGTTTTAGTCTAGTGTGCCAAGCATCTCTTTAAACTCCTCTAACTTTCATCAACCTCTTTACATTTGCACTACACCACTTCTTCCTACTTCTACATAGATGTTTTAGAGAAGAACAGAAGTTGCAACATTGTTAGGATTTGTTCCAAGGTGCTTCATTAATTCAACAATTTTGAGAGCTTCCTTGTAGAATCTACGTTTTTCTTAAACTGCGACCATTGCCTTCCATGTGACCACAGTTCTTTGATGTATTTTGTCAAACTATGTGCATGCTATGTATTTGTTTCCTCAGTTTACATACATGTCTATTAGCATATTTGTAGTTACAACATTTGAAAAATTCCATCTTTGTTATGCTTTTATGGATGTCCTATCATTTTATTGGAAATCTGAAATGGTGCACATTATTATAGTGCAAGTCAATTTTTTAGAGTGTCATTTAGCATCACCAATAATCTCCAAGAACATTGTCACTGTTTGAAATGATGGAAGTGGCTCACATCCCTTAGATGGGCTCTTCCTGAAAATGGTAGCAAAACAAATCTATGCTTATTAGATCTCTTCATTGCGTCTTCTTTCTTCTTTTTCATCTAATGCAATATAAAAATCTTTATGGCTTCCAACCCTTGTTTTATTTGTATTTACCATCTTATAACAATTTAGCAATACTGACATTACTCTACACTAAATCATACTCTCTCCACAAAGTCTAGCTTTTGAAATTATTTTGTTTATCATTCACGATTTGATTCGTGGTCAAATTGAAAGATTTCAAGCAAATTATAGTCTCTATTTCATTGATTAACCATGCTCGTCCCTAATTCCCTTGTCTAAGGAAAATTAATAATTTCTTTCAAAGATAGTTCTAGTGAACTGAAATATAATGTTGTCACCAAGAAATGAATTAATACAAATAAAATATATGATAATTTCCTTGCTCAAAGATAGAATAAACTAGTAGCGCATTACAGTGCAATCACTTAGTTTTTTATAATGTTGTGTTGATCCTTCAAGTGTGATTAAGGTGGTTCATGGTTTTCTTTTATAATTAAATAATATCCAAGAAAACAATGGGTTTCAAAGTTGGTGATTCAAATAATGGAAAAGGAGGTTTATAATACTACTTTTATTAAAGTTCAATAAAGCCTTGTTTACAAATTAACAATTTGGGAATAGTTCATAAGTAGTGGATTTTATACTTATTTGTGAATTAAATTTTGGCTAATGTATTATTGATAGATCGAACTAAGTTTTTGGTTTTAGATTCTAGCATAAAAGAGTAGTAGAGTACTATTTTTATCAAGTTATTTATTCAACTCCTTTAGTTATTTATGATTTCCTTGGAAAAAAAAATTCATTTATTTAGTTTAGATAAAAGTAATATGTATTACTCTTTAGAGAAATTTTGATTATCATTGCAATTATGTTAAGTATTTATTCATGGTCATGCATCAAGGAATTCTAATCTTGTATAATCTGAACATGTCTTGGGACAAAGTAAAAGAGATTGGTTTTAGCATTATATTAATACTTAAGTAAAAATACCATTGAACTAATTTTATCTTTTCTCTAGGATATTAAATTTTCCAATAGAGTATCGATCATTGTTTTAATTAGTTGTGTTCCTTCAAATTAATCCATTTTATTCTCCATCATGTTATTTATATTATAAAAGGTAATTACTGCAATATGCATTTTAATTTAGTTGGAATAATTTATTTAAATGATTATAATGTTTCTGTGATTGTATTGCTTGATTGATTACTTGCATTAAATATGGTGTTTGATTAGTGAAATCAAGGTGATTTTGGGTTATTGTTTAAAATGGGAGTCATTTGTGAGAGTTGTTATTGTAGTCTTCCAGAGGTTTAGGAGGGAGTATTTTGTATGTATGGGTTTTATGTTTGTTTCACTTGGAAGTGGTTGGTATTGTTTTGAGTTGTGTGCAAGAGGGTCTATGCCTTGCACTGAGTATACGTTCTAGTGATTGTGATATGTGGGCAAGATGGTCTATGCCTTGCTCTATGTGTGGGATTCATGTGGTTAGGTTAAGTATGCAAGAAGGTAAATTCCTTGCTTGTTGTAGGGTTTACTAGTTATAAGGGGAGTGGCTCTCAATGGGGGCCGACATCTAGTGAGAGACTATCAGGACAACCCATTGGAGAGTTTCTTAATCTAGTGATAACTTAAAAATGAATTAGGGGGATGGGTAGATTTCACATTAAACAAGATAACTAGATGCCTCACCCATGCCTGTAGTGCTCGTTTAGGCTAAGGATGGGTTGAGAAGGCCTGGTTGGCAAGATCAACTTCCTTGTCCTCATGAAAGGAATGTTGACTCCACATGTGTCACCCTATGGGGTTGGAATCTAGTGAGAGATTGTAAGGACAACCATAGACGGGGGTCGACGTCTAGTGAGAGACGTAAGACAACCCATGCTAAGACCATGTGATGACACTCTTCCCTATTGCAGTCTAGCATTCCCTAGTTCTATTTTTCCCTTTTGTTGTATGAATGCCTCTAGAAGCAATGTATATGTTGTATGTGATGTTAATGTTGTTGCAATGTTGTGTTGGAGTCATGGTTAGCCCTTATATATGCTAGCATGTTGTCTTCTTGACTATTTGATGTAGTGGGACCTTGTATTATCTCCTAGCGTAGGGGTGGACCTTAGGGTTCCACATGGTCGAGAGGTCGGTTATTTTTCCTCGATTGGGTTTCCTTGCTACTTGTTTGTGTGCATGGAGGTCGTACCCATTCTAGCAGATTTTGATTCATGTTCCAGTTCGAGAAGATAGTCTTTCATGCATTGTATTGGATTATGAATTAGATGTACCATTTATTGTAATTTGATGTATTCTTTCGACATCTACTCAGGGAAGCATTATTGTAAACAATGTAATGATGTAATAGCTTTTGATGTACTCTCTTATAATGAAATTTGTATATATATTTGTTAGTAATTTATAAATGATATTTAATATTGTTTATCTAATAACATGTTATGGAAATATATAATGTAGAAACATTTAATGTGGTGGATTAAAATGAACTTGATTATTAGATAAATCATGTTAACATATTTGTTAATGAAATAATCCTAGCTCTTGATTAATAGATATGTTAGTAACGTAGTCATGGAACCTTAGAGGACTTAGGATTAGATTACATGTTAAATTATGTTATGCATTCACTGTTACTTCTTATATAAAAAAATAGTTTTGTTATTTAGTCATGTTCTGTGTTCTCCTTTGGGGTTCCTTGGCAAAGCATTACATACATATATTGATATATGTGCATGCATTGATGTGAAGGAAACGTCAATACAAGTATATTAATATATATAAATATACATATGTCTATATGTATATATACATGTGCAATATTAATTCAAATAATAAATGAATATAAGTTTATGCATCTAAATATTGAATAACATATATTTTTTGTATGAGTTGATATATATATATATATATTATTGATAAATTATAGTGTTTGAATATGCATTGAATATATATTAAGCATTGATGTTCTAATGCAAAGTGCATATTATACAAAATATAGTGTATAGCACATATCTCATATAGTGTAAAGCTTCATCAATAACATGAAGCACACACTAAAGGAAGCATTGTAAACATTTAACAAGAATTACCATACTTTGCAAAAGGAACACAACACATTAAAAGGCATGTGGAAATAGTTACAAGACATAGTCAATAGTGTTGAAAGAAATTTGAAACGCATTTAAAAGCTTTGACTTGGTTTTTTATTTGTAAACACCAAACAACACATAAGAAGTTTATGTGGCACCAAATTATGAATTATTGCATTGCTTTAGAAGTCTATTTTATGAGCTCTTTCCAATGATGGAAACCAAATTGAATTAGAGAATAAGTCAAGTAAAAGATGGCATGGATAGAGTCGACTTGTATGATTATTTACCTTGTATTTCTGAGTAGTGTTCTTGTTATCCATGAATGAAGTGACTTGTTGTGCTAATTTTTTGAGTCTTAAGTTATAAATTTTCCACCTTTAATTTACCATGGTGAGTCAAATCAAATAAGTTGATAAGTGTTGATTCTTTTACCTTGTTTCTAGCCTGTAGATGTTGATTTTGTGTATAAATAGAGGCATTTTTTACCTCAAAGGGACACATATCTACAATCTACTGTTGTTTTCTGAGAGTAACTCTATTATGTTGACTTTTGTGTATAAATAGAGGCATTCTTTACCTCAAAGGGACACATGTCTGCAATCTACTGTTGTTTTCTAAGAGTTACTCTATTCTTCTAAGTTTTGTGAGAGAGTTAGAGAGTGGTTTTATAAGAGTTTTATTGAGATATTTTGTGAGGGTATGTGGGAAGAGTGGGAGTGTTTGTTGCCAAGTTGCAAGCTAATTCAAAAAGGCTAGGATTGGAAACCAGCTAGATCAATTTGGAGCTTTATACTTCCAGGCAAGCTGAATCTTACTCTTATGCACTGATTGGATTCGGAATGATTATGTGAATTTATTTTTTTGTTTGGAAAATGTATTATGTTTGTAGGGAAATATTATTTTCAACCTATGTGAAATTGAAGTCACTTGTTTATAGTTTGGATTCTCTATTGCTTGAGTGTTTGTACGTACTCCATATTAAGGGGTGGGTGTATTTATATGGTATTAAGTACTTCAATAGAGTGGATTCTATATAACTAAAGCTAGATTTGAATTGGTAAGTTATGGAAACACATGTTTAACCTTTTAGAAGAGTCATAGTGAACTTAGTGTATATAGTTTGTTCTTGGGGTTAAAGATTATCCAATGGAGGGAATTTCCTATGCATAGACTATGAATGGTCATAAAAAATCAAGCTAGAATGGTGGATGACCATGTGACATCCATTTCAAATTATGGGCACGATGAATACTTTGGCCAAAGTGGTGTAATTTTCCATTGGTTACACTGTCAATTCGTTATGTTACCTTAGAGCATGCTAGTCTAGGATTGTCATACACATAGAAATAGATAATGTATGATAAATTTATAGCTATGGAGGACACAACACCAGCTTAGGATTGTCTAGAATTTTGACGTTTTTAGACTAAATCTCTTCATTGAAGGGTAGGGCCATCTTACCATATGTGGTAGATGTGCGGAGGATCACAATTAGTCCATGGATGGCAGAAAATTGCTTGAGTTATGTTTCTCCTCTCAGTCAACTAGCCAAGATTTGAAGGGGTATTTCCTAGATCATTTGTATTTCTAGTGCCAATGAAGCTCAAATGAGCTATGTATGTATCTTGTATCTATTTCTTTGAAAGATGGAAAATGTATTTTGTATCTAGATTATGAAATCATTTCTTTGGAAATATTGTACATTTTGTTGAATGAAATGAGAAAGATAATTTATTTCTATCATATGTGCATGTTATCTAGTTTTGAAAAGTTTTTTTTATCTCTATGTGTTTGGAAATTAGTTTAAATTCACTTGTGGTGAAACATAGGAGAAATTACTAAGTTGAGCAAGGGCCATGTTACATGTGGTATTAGAGCTACTAGATTTAGCTTCAGAACCTATGTGATTGCTATGTTTTCCCTTCCAACATTATGTGAATCTAATGTTTGGAAAATTCTTGTGCCAAGATGGTGTGTCTTAGGTTAACTACAAGAAAGTTAGTAATTAGGAATGAGCATTACCTGAGGTCCAAGAAGGAAAAGGAAGCCCTTGTTCATACCATAGAGGGAACTAATTATGACAACACCATCTAGCTAATTGATACTGAGACAATCAATCACACTCTATCGTGAATTAGCCAAGAGAAGAGAAGGATGAGAAATGAAGCTTGTTTCAACTATCTACCTCCCATCTCTCCAAAAAAAATAGACTCACTATCACTTTCTAGGAATATGCCCTCAGAATGTAGCGCCAATCCAACTGAAATAATTATTATAGCCTGAAGTGGCAAGTCAAAGGGTTATGTACCTCAAAATTATGTATTGGAAGATAAATCTGAGGGATAATATGATCCTTTTTGGGATAGAGAATAGTAGATTAGAGATGAACACAAAATTGTGGGGTATACCCCATTAAGCTATGTATCTGAGAGTGAATCCAATTGATACTCTCCTCTTGACTACTTTCAAATAGTCATTCACTGTAAATGAAATGAAATTGGAATCCTTATGAATAAAGGAAAATTTATTTTCTATATCAAAACTTCTGAGAAAAGTAGAATTATTGTGTGTGAATGTTTGCTCTTTTGAATTTTTTTTAATATATCAAGTGAACCATGATGAACCTTCAGGTATAAATTATTCTTGAGAGGACGGTGAGAACAAGGACTAATCCTAGAGAAATTCAAGAAGTTGGATAAGGTCCAGATAATACTGAAACCAAGTTGGACCGCATCTTGGCTATCATGGATGAAACTAGGGCAAGGATAGAAAATATTGAACAAGAAGTGAAAGGAAAAGAAAAAGAAGAGCATGAAATTCTATTAGGTGAAGAGGAAGAAATAACTAATGAGGATGGAGAGAATTCTCATGAACTTAATCAATCAATTCAACATAGGGAAGAAGAATCTTTGTCCAAATATGAAAGTAGCAAAAGAAAACATGTGACAACTGAATTGTCTAGGGATATGAGAAAAGTAACCCCACCAAAATTTGAGGGAAGTACCAATGAAGATGAGGTTGAGGCTTGGTTAATTCAAATGGAAAAATATTTTAAAATAAAAAACTATTCTGAAGTCACCAAAGTTGTTTGGGGTGCTTTTCAATTAATGGTCCAACAACTTCTAACTAGTGGATGAACAAAAAGATGGAACTTGGTCTTAGTTCCCTAAAATTAATTTGGAATGAGTTTGTTGAAATGTTTCTGAAAAGATGGCTACCCCAACTCTTTTATGACCAAAATTTGATTGATTTCCAAAATTTGAAGCAATGTGATATGTTGGTGAAAGAATACTGGGAAAAGTTCACTTGTCTTCTGAAGTATATGCTAATGAATGATTTCGAATTAGAATGCTCATGATGGGATTGAATATATCAATTGGCAGTGAAGTGGATATACATGGTCCAACTACTATGGATCTAGTATATGAAAAGACAATCAAGCAAGAGCAGAAGCTCAAAGCCATTTCAATCCATCGAGAGAATATAAATTGAAAGAATTTTGGTTGGTGTCAAGTAAATAAGGTTCCAAGGAAGTATATTGGAGCACAAGAATCTCAAAGTCAAGTGAATAAGGGATCTCGTAACAACTAGAACAAACCAAGAAGAGATTATCGAGGAAACAACAACAACAATTTCAACAATACTAGAGGGAATGTCAATAAATCTAACAAGTCTATGGGAAGGAAGGGACTAGTAGAAGGATGCTTTACTTGCAGAGGGGATAATTATGCCACTCAATTTCCCAAAAAACCTTCAAGATCTCAAGCGAACAAAAATTCTCTTCCTCAACAATGAACTACATTCTAGCAAAAGATTCATGTAGCCCTAGACAATTGATACGTTGAATATCAGGTCACACCAGTAGAAACTCTAGGTATTTTGTTTGGTATACCTATATATGTACTTATTGATACTAGAGCAATAGAAAATTTCATTTCACCTAGAGTAGCTAATCAAATATCTAGAAAAGATGGATTTATGGAAAAGTCTTGGGTTGCTGAGTATGCAAACCAGACAAGAGCAACGATGAAGCAATGCTTGTTTGAAGCTAGGGTAGGACTTCCTAATTTTTCAACTGAAGTAAACTTGTACATAGCACCCCTAGGATCTTATGATGTCATTCTAGGAATGAATTGGCTATGGAAACATAGAGCCAAAGTAGATTTCCATTCCAAGGTAGTAGTGTCTAGATGATCTAGTAAATTGGGTTACGTTGCAAGGAACACCAAGAGAGATTAAGTTGCAATAGATTTTTGCAATGCAAATGCTTCCTAGTGAAAAAGAAAGGTTTCCAACTATTTGTAGTCAAAATAGAAAAACTCAAGGAATTCACTCCTCAAGATAATGTCATGGATTGTGAACCACAAGATTCTTAAGAGATTGAAGGAGAAATGGTGGAATCTAGAGAAACAGATATGGAGTTCAATATACCATTTTATGGAAATTTGTGGATATATTTTTAGAAAAGTTACTTGGATTACCTCCCAAGAGGATATTCAATTTCTCTATTGAAATTGTACCAGGATTTGAATCTATATCCAAGGTACACTATAGATTGACTACTATGGAATTAATAGAACTCAAGGCATAGTTGGAGAAGTTATTATCTAAGGGATTGATAAGAACTAGTATTTCACCCTAGGGAGCACCTGTGATCTTCGTAAAGAAGAAGGATGGAACACTGTGCTTGTGTATTGATTATCAGATGCTTAACAAAGCTACAATAAAGAATAAGTACCCATTGCCATGTATAAATGATCTATTTGATTAGATGCAAGGAGTAGCTATGTTTTCAAAGATTGATTTGTGATTAGGTTACCATCAAATGAGAATCAAAGATGAAGACATATTCAAAAATTCCTTTAGAACTAGATACAAACATTATGAGTTCACAGTCTTACCTTTCAGACTTACTAATGCATCTGTGAAATTTATGAACCTAATGAACAATGTTTTCAAGGATTGTTTGGATAGGTTTGTTTTAGTATTCTTGGATGATATCTTAGTTTATTCCAGGGATGAAGAGGAGTATTGCAAAAATTTAGAGATAGTTCTCCAATGGTTAAAAGAATATAAGTTGTATGGAAAACTCTCTAAGTGTACTTTCTTTTAGAAGAAGGTGTAGTATCTGGGTCATGTAATTTTGACTAATGGAATTTCAGTGGATCCAACTAAATTAAAACTAGTGCTAGAATGGCCAATACCTAAGAATGTACCCAAGGTTAGAAGTTTCATGGGTTTGGCTAGCTACTATTGGAAGTTTGTAGCAAAATTTTCTAGGATAGCTTTTCCTATTACTTCATTGCAAAGGAAAGGAAAGAAGTTTGAGTGGATGAAAAAATGTCAAGTGGCATTTGACCTACCCAAGGAGAAGTTGACTATGGATCCGATATTGAAGGTACTAGATCCAGAAGCTGAATTCACTATCATCACAGATGCATCAAGAGAAGGAATAGGTGGAGTGCTAAGGCAAGAAGGGCAGGTCATAGCTTATGAATCAAGAAATTTGAATCCTTGTGAGAAAAATTATGCATCGCATGATTTAAAGTTAGTAGCAATTTTTTCCATGCATTACAAATGTGGAGGCATTATTTGCTTGGGAAGCCATTTGAACCAAAGACTGATAATCATGGTATTAAGCATTTTTTTACCCAACCCAATTTGAATGCATGACAACTGAGATGGTTAGAGTTGATATCTGATTATGACTTCAATATCAATTAAACATCAAGGGAAAAGATAATTGAGTTGTTGATGCCCTAGGTCGTAGAAGGCATATCACCTCAATGGTATCCATTCAAACCAATTTTAAGGGATAAGTATTGTAGAAATATAAGGGTGATGAGTACTATGAGCAAGTTAAGCAAGCACTCATGGATAATACGCAAGATGCAAGGTACATAGGATTTCATTTTGAACCTAGTGGATTGTTAAGGTTTAAAGGAAAAATTTACATGCCTAATTCTAAAGAGTTGAGAAATTTGGTGTGGAAAGAAGTGCATGAAGCACCATATTCTAGACATCTAGGTGTGACTAAGATGTTGGTTGATGTGAAGCCATTATACTTCTGAAAAGGGATGACAGGAGATGTTAGATTTGTAGCAAGATGCTTAGAGTGTCAAAGGGTGAAAGTTGAACATCATCACCCAATAGGTCTTTTGTATCCTCATGATGTTCAAGAGAGGAAGTGGCAAGTCATTAGTATGGACTTTGTGCAGGGTCTTCCTATGTCAAGGAATAAGCACAATGCCATTTTGGTGGTAGTTCACAAACTTACCAAAGTAGAACATATTATTCTTGGAAATTTAAAGGATGGAGCTCCTATCATAGCTTGGAAATTTGTTCAAGAGGTGTTTATATTACACAAGATTCTTGAAAAGATTATTTCGGATAGGGATGCTCGTGTGACATCTAGGTTTTGGAAAACCTTGTTTTCCTCACTTGGAACTCAATTGAATATAATTTTTGCATATCATCCAAAGACATATGGGAAAATTGAAAGGGTGAATCAAGTATTAGAAGACCTACTGAGAATGTATTGCATGGATCAACAATACAAGTGGGAAGATTACTTTCCTTTAGTGGAGTTTGCATATAACAATTCCTATCATTCTACGATTAAGATGGCTCCTTTTCAAGCATTGTATGGTCAAAAAATTTGAACTCCTATAAGTTGGGATAAATTTGAGGATAAGATAAGTCTTGGACTAGAGATGTTAGAAATGGAAGAGCAAGTAAGAATTATTAAGCAAAGGCTAGTTGAAGCCAATGATAGGCAAAAAAGCTATGTAGATTCTAAAAGAGTACCTAGAATTTAATTTAAAGTAGGAGAAAAGGTGTTGTTGAGAGTAAAACCTCAAAAGAGTTCCATCAAGTTTGGGAAGTTAACCAAACTAGCTTTGTGATACGTAGGTCCACTTGAGGTTCTAGAAGAAGTAAACCCTGTTGCTTACTAAATTGCGTTGCTACCAACACTTTCCTGGATGCATAATTTCTTTCATGTCTCATACCTAAAGAAGTATATACCAGGTGATAATCATGCCATTGATTGGAATGCTTTACAAGTACAAGACCTAGGAGTAGTAACAATCGAACCTATTAAGGTGCTTAGAATGCATAAGATTTGCTTATGTAACATAGAGGTTTTTTAGTGCAAAGTCTAGTGGGACTAGTATGCAGAAGATTCTGCTACTTGGGAAGACTATGCTAGAATAAAGAAAAAGTTTCCACATGTTTTACCTGCTTTTGAGAGATCTTGAAAAAAATATTTTTGTGTTGTGTTTTATGCTTTATATTTGTGTTTGCTACAGAAGATCATCGGGGATGATGATTTACAAGTGGAGGGATATGTTACACCTTGTTGTGTATTTACCTAGTTACTTTTAACTAGCTAGATGAAATACTTGCATATGTGTGTGTGTTTGTAACTTTGATGGAAATAAATGAGAATTGTAGTACCCCTCCGTTTATGCTTATGCTTTCTGCTGTTACGTTTTCAAACTGTTAGATTATGATACCTTGTTTGGATATTTTGATCACTGGTTTTGAGCAATAGTGGATTTATTCTATGACATCATGATACATTGTTTGGTGATTATTGAATTCAGACATGATATGATATAGTTTAGATGTTTACTTTCAGTTGATTATTGCTATGTACATGTTTATGAAGGACTAACAGCTATTTATTTCATCAGTCTGTTGTGACGTGTATTGGTGTGGAGAACGGAATCACATCACTCGCTTATGAGTGCCTTGTGATATCCATAATTTTCTCCGCACGGTGTGTCTATTTAATGCTTTGTTTATATAGGTATATATATGCACGTTATGCTTGGTTGCGGGATTGCAGGTACATGACACCAACTCCACCTAGGTACTCAGGTTTGAGCGTGTCAAGACCCAACAGATACGTTGATCGGGAGATAGTAGTTTGGTTCACCCTAGTCTAGTCTTTAATCCTGGTCTTAGTACATCGTCTATTTTTAGTTTGAGTCATAGGTTGTATTCTCATTTTCTGTTTGGATAAATTGTTTGAAAAGGCAAAATTTGGTTAAATTTTAATGTTAGCTTACTGTGCTTTAATTTACTGTTGTTTAAATTAATTTTTAAATGTGGAAGAGATTAGTTGCTTAATTATTTAATTAATTAATTAGCTTATTTGGTTAAATGGTAGATCTTAAAAGATTAAACTAATTTAATTAAATTAATTAATTAATTAAATTAAATTATTAAGTGTGTAAATTATATTGTATATTGGAAATTGGAAATAAAAATAAAAATAAAAATAAAATGCATGCAATTGAAAATTGTTTTTTAAATTTAAAATAAAACAAATTATTAGCATGCAAATTTGAATTGGCAAGATTGCCGAGAAGTGGAGAAGATATTTTTGTAACCACTTCTCGACATGTGTGTGAGTGCAATAATTGTTTTTGGTTGGAGAAATTTGTTTACGGAGTTTATTGTGGATCTGGGATTTGAGAGAGGTTATTCAATTTCCTCACGGGAAATTATCGGAGCTTTTGAAAAAATTCGCTTGCTGTGTAAAAATCATTCTTTCTTAGAAATTGTTATCTCTCTGTATCTGGTTGTATTTCTTGGTGGAAGATCCTCCAAAAGATCTAGGTGGTTGGTTAAGCTCTCTTGGATTTGGGGATTTCTTTTGAAGAAGATTTTGGAAATTGTACGCTACAGGCAAGAGGATATCTTCTACAGGCAACTTTTAAATAACAGGTATTTTACTGGTAAATTCAGTTTCTTTGTTTTAAAAGAAAATATGTAGAATAAGTTTTATCTTCTTGGCAATTTGCTTGTAGAAAATTTTCTGTTGAAATTTGTTATTGTTTGCAAGAATCTTCAAGAATGTAGTTAAGCAAAAGAAAGAATTCAAAAAAAACAAGATTCATCTTGAAAACATCTGTGATAATTTTAGAAAAGAGAAATTAGGGAAATGAATTTTGAGTATATGTTTATTGTTTTATATATATATTGAAAACCTATTGGAATTAATGGAAAAAATTGTGAGGAAAATAAATATGTGCAATGTTATTTTTCTCAATTTTTCTGTAGGAAAAAGATCTTTGTATTTAAAAATACTTTTGTTATTTTATGGATAAATATATATATATATTTACGCATATATATTATAGTGAAATTTTATGGATATTTGTTAAAAATCGCTGTACGGAAATCGAGTTAATTTCCATTCATGCGAAATAGAAATTCGCAGTTTTCAGATTTTATTTTACCAGGGTTAAATGTTAATTTTACTGTATACTGTTATTGAGAGGGGGCCGAGGGCTTACCCTACGGCCGACCCCCACAGGGAGCCGGCCGTGAGGGCAGCGCTCGGTGCTGCCTTCACAAGCAATACCGGCGCTGTCGGCATGGCCAAACCCTCCCATGAGGGTTTCAGCTGTGGGAAAGAGCCGACCCCTGTTTTAATAAAAATATAAGTTTTATATTAAACTTAAAAAAAACACAGATTCCTTTTAGTGTTCAATACGCAGATTTTATGAATAAAGTTTTAAATTCGAATTTTTATATAGCATGTATTAAAGTTGAATGTTTTAATATATATATATATATTAATATATATATATATATATATTAATATATATATATATATATATATATTATATATATATATGTAAATATACATATTTATATATATATATATAATATATATGTATAAATGTATGTATATATACATTAAGTATATTCTTTTTTATTGTGAGTAGTTGATTAAAGTATTAATGTGGAAAAGAATATTAGGGAAAATGAGAAATAAAATTTATCGTTATTTACATAGTTATGCATATTATGAATTTGATGAGTTTATTTATTTAATGTGTAGAGAATTGTTGAGTTATTAAAGAATTATTAGCAATAATCACTTCCTCTTTCTTAATTGTTTGATTGGATTTAATATATCCCAAAAATAGACTTGTATTTGTTTTAAGATGTCTTATATTTATTGGGTAAAAAGGGGGGAAAGAAATTATCTTTATGTGATTTTAAGTCTTCCAATTCTAGTCTTTTAAGGGGGTGAAATTGACTTTGATTTCATATGATTGAACAAGTTTAGGGTAGTGCACTTGATTTTCTGAATGGATTGTAATGTACATTGTGGTATATTTGGTATTATATGTTGTATTGTGCACTTGTCTACCCTAGATAGTGAATCTAGAATACCTTTGTTATGTTTAGGGGAGTGGCTATTTGTAAGAGCCGACACACAAAGGGGTGTCAGGGTAACTTACAAATAGTTAGTAACTCAGTGAAAATTAAAGAACATAGTAGTTAGATTTAAAACTCTTAACAAGATGCTTATGCCTCGCTTATGACTCTTGAGCTACTTCAGTCATGAGTATAAGGTGAGAAGGCCTGGAATGGAAAATCGGTGTCTTGTTTTCTTCAAGAGACATTCGATTCCACAATAGCTTGCAATAGGGGTCGGGTTTCGTAAGAGGTTACCAAGGTAACCCAAGGATTGGGGGCCGGAACCTAGGAAGAAACACCAGGGTAACCTTTGCAACATTGTGATGACACTCCACCTAGAATAACAGTTAACCTTGTGTTTGTATTACATTCAATTGTCTAAAATCTGGAAGCAATGTAACCAATAGTTTGTTGTGTACTAGTGTTTAGGGTTAGTAGATTAGGTCTAGGTAACCTTTTACTATCTCCTAGCATGGGGGGTGGACCTACGGGCACCACATGGTTGGGTGGAACGTGCACCTTACTCCGTTGGGTCCCCAGTTTGTGATCATGGCGTTGAGAGCTTCATGGATGGAGAGCTCGTACTTGGAAACTTATGTGTATTTCAACATTGTATATAATAAAATTTGTATTGTAAAAACATCCCTCAATTGTAGTGAGGTGAACACTTGTAATTGTAATTATTATTGAACTACCTCATGAGATGGATGAGTATTGTATTATTATCAAATGCAATGTATGAGACAAATTTGTATTTTATGTTATCTTGAATGGAAATTTCAATGTTATGCAATGTTTATCTTTATGTCAATTATTATTATGTGCAATGTGAAATACTTAAGTCACTTATGGAAACTCAAGTAGTGTATCGTCTCGTATAGCTTAATGAATGTATGCAACTAATTAACTTAATAATTAAAATTTTAAAAAAAATTATTACACCTTTATACACATTTGCAACATTCTTAGGTTATTAAGACGGGGCATTACAGATTGGTATCAGAGCAAAGGTTACAAACACTGGATGCTCTGGGTAATCACGAGCCCATTAGGTTGACCTAGTACGTAGTGTCGCAACTGATAGCCTTGGTTGAATAGTATCTAAGACTCATAATTGTTATGTGTGGGAACATGCCTAGGCGAGGAGGAAGAGGTCGTGGTAGAGGTCGAGGTCG
Source organism: Sequoia sempervirens (assembly GCA_007258455.2). Classification (NCBI taxonomy): domain Eukaryota; kingdom Viridiplantae; phylum Streptophyta; class Pinopsida; order Cupressales; family Cupressaceae; genus Sequoia; species Sequoia sempervirens. Next base: position 18,505 of record VDFB02072504.1, read on the forward strand.
AGGCTGAGGGCCAATCCCTGAGGTTACTCCCCCTCCTAGTCCTCATCACAGTGATCAGGCAGAACAGTTGTGATAGAGAAATGAGGGACAGAATCCCGAACAGTCAGCAGTTGAGGGTTCTCAGATACGTCCATTACTAGAGGAGGTCCTAGCTCGTCTTGGACCTAGACATGTTGATGAGCAGGAGGTTGATAGAGAGAGAGATAGATCCCCTAGGAGAGTAGAGGACACAACACATCAGGATGCTATCATTGTAGGTCATATGAGGGGTTTACTAAGGGCATGCCCTCCTACCTTTGATGGTACTAGAGGTGGCTTAGAGGCTGAGACCTGGCTACTGGATTTGGGTAGATGCTTTGCCATGCACCCATATGGTAGCAATACCCATGCCAGATGCGCTATTATGCACTTGAGAGGATTCGCCTCTACTTGGTGGCACCTAAAGGAGAAGAAGCTCCACTTGGATATTGGTTCTGTGTCTTGGGAGATGTTTCTCGAGAGGTTTAGAGCTCGGTTCCTTTCAGAACATTGGAGGCAGCGTAAGGCTGATGAGTTCCAGGATCTACATCAGTTGGCTCTTTCTGTAGAGCAATATGAACGTAGGTTCTACGAACTCAAGCAGTATGCTGGTATTGGCGATGATGAGCCTATGATAGTACAACATTTCATCAAGGGTTTAAACGCCCGCATCAGTGGTGGTGTTCGAGTCTTTGAGCCAAAGACTATGGAAGTTGCGGTGGAGAAGGCTCGCATAGTAGAGGAGAACCTTATTATGGCTTTAGGTGGGCACACAGGAGTGCAGATTGGCAGTGCTCCTGCAGCAGGTTTTAGTCCATGGGGTGGACAGGCACAAACAAGTGGTTCCTCTAGAAACCAACAAACACCCACAAAGGGTGGGAAGCAACAACAACAATGAACACCTCAAAAGAACAATAACCATCAACCACAACAACAAAATAGTCCTCAAACAGGAAAGGGTCGCAACTGGTGGCGCAATAAGCGCAATAGGCAGGATCAGCCTGCGCAGAGTGCTCAGTCTACTATTAGTAGGGGTAGTTTCCAACAATCCAATGCACCTTCGAGTGGCAGAGGATTTGGTAGAGGCACAGGTACAGGTTGTTATTCATGTGGGCAGCAGGGACACATAGCTAGGCAGTGTCCGATGAGAGGTTCTACTGGTTTTGGGCCTCGACCTACAGCTTCAGAGCCTACAGTGGGTGATGCAGGACGAGCACATATAATATATGCTGTGGTTAATGACCGCCAAGCCAATCACCAGAACACGGTGGTCGAAACTTCAGGTAAGTTACATGGTGTTAGTGTTTCTATACTTTTTGATTCTGGAGCTACTGACTCCTTTATTTCATCGACCATTGTTGACCGTTGTGGTCTTGTGGCAGTAAAGCAAGGTGGTAAGTGGCAAGTTGAATTCACCTCAGGGGTGAAAGTAGCAATAGAAAACTTAGTACATAATTGTGAACTTAAAATTGGCACATTAACTACCTTAGTAGATTTATATGTTACGCCCTTAGGATCGTATGATATAGTTTTAGGTATGGATTGGTTAGCATCTTATCATGCTGTAATTGAATGTCGACTTAAGACAGTTAGTTGCATTAATGATTTTGGTGCGAAAGTGGAAATCATAGGAATTCAAAGACCTATCTCTTTGCGGATGATATCTACTATGCAATTAAAGAGATGTCTTTGACAGGGATGTCAACTGTTTGCAACAACAGTTACTGATTTGGAAGAAGGTGAGAGTCAAGAGGTATCTCTTGATGATCATCCTATTCTTAGGGAATTCATGGATGTGTTTCCCGATGACATTCCTATAATGCCACCGAAGAGGGATATTGATTTTAGAGTTGATTTAGTTCCTGGAGCTAAACCTATATCAAGAGCTCCTTATAGAATGACGACTCGAGAGTTAGAGGAACTTCGTATTCAGTTAGAGGAACTATTAGGAAAGGGTTTTATTCATCCAAGTGTTTCCCCTTGGGGAGCACCTATTATCTTCGTAAAAGAAGGATGGATCTCTTAGGCTGTGCATTGACTATCGTCAATTAAACAAGGTTACGATTAAGAATCATTATCCTTTGCCTAGAATCGATGATCTTTTTGATCAAATTAAGGGAGCTAATGTGTTCTCTAAAATCAATTTGAAATCTGGTTACCATCAATTACGTATAGCTGAAGCAGACATTCATAAAACTAATTTTTGAACTCGTTATGGCCACTACGAATTCATAGTAGTACCGTTTGGGTTAACGAACGCACCATCAGTATTCATGAGTTTAATGAATGGTGTTTTTTGTACATACCTTGATCACTTTGTCCTGGTATTTCTCAATGATATTTTAGTTTATTGGAGAAACATGAAGGAACATGAAGAACACTTGAGACAGGTATTGCAATGTTTAAGGGAAAATCAATTATACGCAAACCTGAAGAAGTGTGACTTCTTTCAAACTGAAATAAAATACCTTGGACATGTGATATCTGGAAAAGGTATTGTTGTGGATCCTTCAAAGATCCAAGCTATTGTAGATTGGCCCGCACCTACTAATGTAGGTGAAGTTCGTAGTTTTATGGGTCTAGCTGGCTATTATAGGCGTTTTGTAGAGGGATTTTGTAGAATTGGTCATCCTATTACTTCTCTTCAAAGGAAAGGGAAGAAGTTTGTTTGGACATAGCAATGTCAGTTGGCTTTTCAGACTCTTAAAGAAAAGTTGACTAATGCGCCTATACTCATTGTTCCTGATCCTACTAAGGATTTCATAGTATGTGTGGATGCATCCTTAGAGGGTTTGGGAGCAGTTTTGATGCAAGATGGACGTGTGGTTGCTTATGAGTCTCGTAAACTCAAAGTTCACGAACTAAACTATCCTACTCATGACCTAGAACTAGCTGCAGTAGTGCATGCATTAGTTCGTTGGAGACATTTTCTTTTAGGTCATCATTTTGAACTTCATACTGATCACCGTAGTTTGCAATATATCTTTACGCAACCTAACTTGAATGCTAGGCAAAGACGGTGGATGGAGTTCTTGTGTGAGTACGATTTTGAAGTAAAATATGTTCAAGGCAAAGAGAATGTAGTGGCTGACGCTCTTAGCCGACGTCGACATGAGATCTCTGCTACTACTCTCGAAGTAGATTTGAGAGGTCAAATAGTAGCTGCACTTCCTATTGATAGATTATATTAGGAAGTAAGGTCAGAGATTGAATCGGGTAGACCTTTAGAAGGTCGATTTGCAGGTTATGTCTTAGAATCGGATGGTATATTATGGCATTTAGGTCGTATTTATGTACCACATGTTGAGAGTCTTCGTACATTAATTATGACTGAAGCCCATCGAGCTCCTTACTCAGCTCATCCAGGTGTCAAGAAAATGCATGCCGATCTTTGGCAATTGTATTTCTGGCCTGGTATGAAACGTGATATTGCTGATTATGTATCGAGATGTCTTGAATGCCAGCGAGTTAAAGCTGAGCATCAACATCCCGCTGGATAATTGCAGCCACATCTCATTCCCAAATGGAAATGGGATATTATATCCATTAACTTTATTGTAGGGTTACCTACATCATCACGTCGACATGATGCCATTATGGTAACTGTTGACCGTTTGACTAAGGTAGCTCACTTTTCACCAGTACGATCATCTTACAATGCTTCAACCGTGGCTAGGATATTTATGGAGGACATCATTAGATTACATGGGATTCCTCGTAGGATTATATTGGATAGAGATCCTGTATTTACTTCAGCCCTATGGACTTCATTACAACATGCGTTAGGTACATAGTTGAACTTTAGTTCAGCGTATCATCCTCAAACTGATGGTCAAATGGAAAGAGTTAACCAAATATTAGAGGATATGCTTAGGATGTATGTAATGGACCAATAATCACATTGGGAGGATTATCTGTACTTAGTAGAATTCACTTATAACAACGGATATCAGATTTCCATAGGTATGCCACCATTTCAGGCATTATACGGTCGTCCTTGTTGAACTCCACTAAGTTGGGATTGACTAGAGGATAGAGTGTTACTTGGACCTGAGATGCTTCGTGACATGGAGCAACAGGTTGACCATATTAGAGAGCATTTGATAACAGCTCAGGATAGGCAAAAGAAATATGCCGACGCGCATAGGGTAGACCGACAGTTTACTGTTGGTGATAGAGTGTTTCTTCGAGTGCGACCGCGAAAGAGTCCAATCCAATATGGAAAAGGATCTAAGCTTGCGCCTCGATTCGTAGGACCATTCGAGATTTTAGAGAGAATTGGTCCTGTGGCGTATCGACTCGCCTTACCACCCAGTTTGTCTCGTATTCATGATGTTTTTCATGTATCAGTTCTTAGACCATATCATCCCGACATATCTCATGTACTTGATTGGAATGCGTTACAGGTAGAGGACGGGCAGCTGGCTTTGGAGCCTGGCGGTCATCAGATAGGCACCAACGCCGCATCTCGTGGGTCGAGACGTTGATCGTGTGAGGGGTCCACTGGATCCGAAGCAGAGCCACACCGGAGGATGCACGCATGAGGGAACTTATCCTCATCTGCTCGCAGTTTTCGTGGAGCAAGCCTAACTTAGGGGGCATGGTGCATCGCTTATGCTTATGCTTCGTTACACCGCTCAATATGATACCTTGTTTGGATATTTTGACCGCCGTCGCGATAGTGGATTTATTCTGTGACATCATGATACATTGTTTGGTGATTATTGAATTCAGACATGATATGATATAGTTTAGATGTTTACTTTCAATTGATTATTGCTATGTACATGTTTATGAAGGACTAACAGCTATTTATTTTTTCAGTCTGTTGTGACGTGTATTGGTGTGGAGAACGGAATCGCATCACTCGCTTGCGAGTGCCCTGTGATATTCGTAATTTTCTCCACACGGTGTGTCTGTTTAATGCTTTGTTTATATATGTATATATATGCACGTTATTGCTTGGTTGCAGGATTGCAGGTACATGACATCGACTCCACCTGGGTACTCAGGTTTGAGCGTGTCAAGACCCAACGGATATGTTGATCGGGAGATAGTAGTTTGGTTCACCCTAGTCTAGTCTTTAATCCTGGTCTTAGTACATCGTCTGTTTTTAGTTTGAGTCATAGGTTGTATTGTCATTTTCTGTTTAGATAAATTGTTTGAAAAGGAAAAATTTGGTTAAATTTTAATGTTAGTTTACTGTGCTTTAATTTACTGTTGTTTAAATTAATTTTTAAATGTGGAAGAGATTAGTTGCTTAATTATTTAATTAATTAATTAGCTTATTTGGTTAAATGGTTGATCTTAAAAGATTAAACTAATTTAATTAAATAAATTAATTAATTATTTAAATTAAATTATTAAGTGTGTAAATTATATTATATATTGGAAATTGGAAATAAAAATAAAAATAAAATGCATGCAATTGAAAATTGTTTTTTTAAATTTAAAATAAAATAAATTATTAGCATGCAAATTTGAATTGGCAAGATTGCCGAGAAGTGGAGAAGATATTTTTGTAACCACTTCTCGACATGTGTGTGAGTGCAATAATTGTTTTTGGTTGGAGAAATTTGTTTACGGAGTTTATTGTGGATTTGGGATTTGAGAGAGGTTATTCAATTTCCTCATGGGAAATTATCGGAGCTTTTGCAAAAATTCGCTTGCTGTGTAAAAATCATTCTTTCTTAGAAATTGTTATCTCTCTGTATCTGGTTGTATTTCTTGGTGGAAGATCCTCCAAAAGATCTAGGTGGTTGGTTAAGCTCTCTTGGATTTGGGGATTTCTTTTGAAGAAGATTTTGGAAATTGTACGCTACAGGCAAGAGGATATCTTCTACAGGCAACTTTTAAATAACAGGTATTTTACTGGTAAATTCAGTTTCTTTGTTTTAAAAGAAAATATGTAGAATAAGTTTTATCTTCTTGGCAATTTGCTTGTAGAAAATTTTCTGTTGAAATTTGTTATTGTTTGCAAGAATCTTCAAGAATGTAGTTAAGCAAAAGAAAGAATTCAAAAAAAACAAGATTCATCTTGAAAACATCTGTGATAATTTTAGAAAAGAGAAATTAGGGAAATGAATTTTGAGTATATGTTTATTGTTTTATATATATATTGAAAACCTATTGGAATTAATGGAAAAAATTGTGAGGAAAATAAATATGTGCAATGTTATTTTTCTCAATTTTTCTGTAGAAAATTTTATCAGAAAAAGATCTTTGTATTTAAAAATACTTTTGTTATTTTATGGATAAATATATATATATTTACACATATATATTATAGTGAAATTTTATGGATATTTGTTAAAAATCGCCGTACGGAAATCGAGTTAATTTCTGTTCATGCGAAATAGAAATTCGTAGTTTTCAGATTTTATTTTACCAGGGTTAAATGTTAATTTTACTGTATACTGTTATTGAGAGGGGGTCGAGGGCTTACCCTACGGCTGACCCCCGCAGGGAGCCGGCCGTGAGGGCAGTGCTCGGTGCTGCCTTCACAGGCAGTGCCAGCGCTGCTGGCATGGCCGAGCCCTCCCATGAGGGTTTCAGCTGTGGGAAAGAGCCGACCCCTGTTTTAATAAAACTATAAGTTTTATATTAAACTTAAAAAAAACACAGATTCCTTTTAGTGTTCAATACACGAATTTTATGAATAAAGTTTTAAATTCAGATTTTTATATAGCATGTATTAAATTAGAATGTTTTAATATATATATATATATATGTAAATATACACATATATATATATAATATATGTATAAATGTATGTATATATATACATTAAGTATATTCTTTGTTATTGTGAGTAGTTGATTAAAGTATTAATGTGGAAATAAATATTAGGGCAAATGAGAAATAAAATTTATTGTTATTTACATAGTTATGCATATTATGAATTTGATGAGTTTATTTATTTAATGTGTAGAGAATTGTTGAGTTATTAAAGAATTATTAGCAATAATCACTTCCTCTTTCTTAATTGTTTGATTGGATTTAATATATCCCAAAAATAGACTTGTATTTGTTTTAAGATGTCTTATATTTATTGGGTAAAAAGGGGGGAAAGAAATTATCTTTATGTGATTTTAAGTCTTCCAATTCTAGTCTTTTAAGGGGGTGAAATTGACTTTGATTTCATATGATTGAACAAGTTTAGGGTAGTGCACTTGATTTTCTGAATGGATTGTAATGTACATTGTGGTATATTTGGTATTATATGTTGTATTGTGTACTTGTCTACCCTAGATAGTGAATCTAGAATACCTTTGTTATGTTTAGGAGTGGCTATTTGTAAGGGCCGACACACAAAGGGGTGTCCGGGTAACTTACAAATAGTTAGTAACTCAGTGAAAATTAAAGAACATAGTAGTTAGATTTAAAACTCTTAACAAGATGCTTATGCCTCGCTTATGACTCTTGAGCTACTTCAGTCATGAGTATAAGTTGAGAAGGCCTGGAATGGCAAATCGGTGTCTTGTTTTCTTCAAGAGACATTTGATTCCACAATAGTTTGCAATAGGGGCCGGGTTTCGTAAGAGGTTACCAGGGTAACCCAAGGATTGGGGGTCGTAACCTAGGAAGAAACACTAGGGTAACCTTTGCAACATTGTGATGACACTCCACCTAGAATAACAGTTAACCTTGTGTTTGTATTACATTCAATTGTCTAGAATCTGGAAGCAATGTAACCAATAGTTTGTTGTGTACTAGTGTCTAGGGTTAGTAGATTAGGTCTAGGTAATCTTATTACTATCTCCTAGCACGGGGGGTGGACCTACGGGTACCACATGGTTGGGTGGAACGTGCACCTTACTCCGTTGGGTCCCCAGTTTGTGATCATGGCATCGAGAGCTTCATGGATGGAGAGCTCGTACTTGGAAACTTATGTGTATTTCAACATTGTATATTGTAAAATTTGTATTGTAAAAACATCCCTCAATTGTAGTGAGGTGAACACTTGTAATTGTAATTATTATTGAACTACCTCATGAGATGGATGAGTATTGTATATATTATCAAATGCAATGTATGAGACAAATTTGTATTTTATGTTATCTTGAATGGAAATTTCAATGTTATGCAATGTTTATCTTTATGTCAATTATTATTATGTGCAATACGAAATACTTAAGTCACTTATGGAAACTCAAGTAGTGTATCGTCTCGTATAGCTTAATGAATGTATGCAACTAATGAACTTAATAATTAAATTTTTTAAAAAAAATTATTACACCTTTATACACATTTGCAACATTCTTATGTTATTAAGACGGGGGATTACAAGAATGCACTTTATTTATATGAATCATTAAAAATATAAAGAATAAATGGTTGATTTAGATTGATGATATACATGTCTTAATTTTGACTATAGAATATATAATGCAAATGATTTTTTTGTGATCAATTAACTACCTTTGCAAATGTGCCAAGTTGGTTGTAGGTACAAGTTCACATCTCCAGAAAGGAGGGGAAGTATCACTCAGGATAAGAGTTTTGGTTTGGTAACCCTTAATGAGTCTAACTGGGATTTCACATACTCACTTTTAGATTGGTCTAGCCAAGTCAATAGATACGGGAAAAAGGTAAGAAACCTTGGTTTGGTTGATTCAGAGAGGGTTTGATTTGATTGTGAGATCATTCTTGAATTAAGTGTTTGAGTATCTTTGTATTTATGAGTACTTCTTTAAGAGTATATAAGTATATGTCTACAGTGAACTAATACACATGAGTAAAGACATACATGTAAGTATATGTAGATAGACGTATCTATGCATGCTTATGGATGGATTACCCATATGCATGGGAGCATTGAATGGACAAAGCTACATGTATATATATATTTAGTGTATATATGTCAATCAATGTTATTGTTATTGAAAATGTTTGATGGTAATGCTATATATATGATAAATATATATGTGTATATATATTGATCAATATACATGTATGTATTGACATGAAGGAAACATCCATACAAGTATATTAATATATATACACATATGTATATACATATATATATATATATACATGTGCGATATTAATTTGAATAATAAATGAATATAAATTTATGCATTCGAATATTGAATGACATATATTTATAATCGTATGAGTTGATATATATATATGTATATATACATATATATAATATTTTAAGTTATTTATATATATAGATGTATAATAGAATGTATATACCATGCATATATATAAATATTATTATTGATAAATTATAATGTTTGAATAAGCATTGAATATATATATTAAGTGTTGATGTTTTAATGCAAAGTGCAGAATATACAAAATATAGTGTATAACACATATCTTAAATAGTGTAAAGCGCAACAATAACATGAAGCACATACTAAAGGCAACATTGTAAACATTTAACAAGAATTACCATGCTTTGTAAAAGGAACACAACACATTAAAAGGCCCACGTGGAAATATTTACAAGACGTAGTCAATAGTATTGAAGGAAATTTAAAACGCATAAAAAAGTTGTGACTTGGTCTTTTATCTATATACACCAAACAACACGTAAGAAGTTTATGTGGCGCTGAATTATGAATTACTGCAGTGCTTTAGAAGTTTGTTTTATGAGCTCTATCCAGCGATGGAAACCAAATTGAATTGGAGAATAAGTCAAGTACAAGCTAGCATGGATAGAGTCGACCTATGTGATTATTTACCTTGCATTTATGAGTAGTGTTCTTGTTGTCCACGAATTAAGCAACTTGCTATGCTAATTTGTTGAGTCTCAAGTTAGAAAATTTCCACCTTTTATTTACCATGTTGAGTTGAATCAAATAAGCTGATAAGTGTCAATTCTTTTACCTTGTTTCTATCCTATAGATGTTGATTTTTGTTTACAAATAGAGGCATTTTTTTACCTCAAAGGGCATCATATTTGCAATTTGTTGTTATTTTTTGAGAGTTACTCTATTCTTATGAGTTTTGTGAGAGACTTATAGAGTGGTTTTACAAGTGTTTAATTGAGAGAATTTGTGAGGGTATTTGGGAAGAATGGGAGTGTTTGTTGCCAAGCTACAAGCTAATTTAAGGAGCCTAAGATTGGAAACCAACTAGATCAATTTGGAGCTTTATGCTTATAGGCATGTTGAACCTTACTCTTTTATGCTTTGATTGGATTTGGAATGATTATGTGAATTGCTTGTTTTTGTTTGTAAAACGTATTATGTTTTTAGGGAAGATTGTTTTCAACTTATGTGAAATTGAGGTCACTTGTTGTTTATAGTTTGGATTCTCTATTGCTTGAGTGTTTGTACACACTCCATATTAAGGGGTGGGTGTATTTATATAGTATTAAGTACTTTAGTAGAGTGGAGTCTATATAGTTAAAGCTAGATTTGAATTGGTAGGTTATGGAAACACATGTTTAACCTTTTAGAAGAGTCATAGTGAACTTAGTGTATATAGTTTATCATACACATAGAAATAAATACTGTATGGTAAATTTTTAGTTATGTAGGACACAACACCAACTCAAGATTGGCTAGTATTTTGAGTTTTCTAGACCAAAGCTCTTCGTTGAAGGGTAGGGCCATCTTATCATATGTGGTAGATGTGCGGGGGACCATAGTTAGTCCATGGATGGTGGAAAAGCACTCGAGTGATGCTTCTCCTCTCAGTTGGTAAGCCAAGATTTGAAGGAGGATTTCTTGGATCATTTGTATTTCTAGTGCCAATGAAGCTCAAATGAGCTAGGTATGTATTTTGTATCTATTTCTTTGAAAGATGGAAAATGTATTTTGTATCTAGATTATGAAATCATTTTTTTGGAAATATTGCACATTTCATTGAATAAAATGAGAAAGATAATTTATTGCTATCATATGTGCATGTTATCTAGTTTTGGAAAGAACTTTTTTTATCGCTATGTGTTTTACAATTATTTTGAATTCACTTGCGGTAAAACATAGGAGAAATTACTGAGTTGAGCACTTGGGGCATGTTACACTATCAAAATTCTACATGTGCTCATATCTGTGTTGAAATGGATTTTTCCAATGGTCTCCCTACTAAGATTTCATTGAAGGTTTGGTAACATGCATAGGAGACAACCAATCAGTTATGAAAAAAATACCTTCAAATGTAGGAAATGCTTCTCAATGGAACACTTCTCATCCCAATGACATTTGCATTGCAATTTGGGGAACCTGAACTCGAGTAAACCAACATGGTGGATTGGGGCTAAAGTCTAGCGTTATATCATTCCTCCCAATCCACCCAAGGATTCCACTCATTCACCAAAGGAAAGCAAGCCTTCATCTCCTCCCCCTCCTAGGGATTGAACTTTTGTCTCGCCTGCAAAGGTTGCAACTACTACTCTCTCCAAGGGTAGTAAAGCATCTAAGATATCAATGAAAACTAGCATTAGTTCGCCCCTACCCCCTGAAGCGAAACAAGAATGGACAGAGGTGAAACATAAGAAAATGCAATTGACAAAGAAAAAGGATCAAATGACTTTAAGATCTTCTAAGAAAGGAATAAATCTAGATATGTAATATGCTATGTAATTGGGGGTCGATTTAAAATTTAAGTCTAGAAAATGTAATCTGGTGCTTTAAAGTAATAAAAAGAGTGATATCCTCTCTGATAGCGATTTTCCTAAAAAAACACAAATTTACATTTATTTAGTGTTCCAAACCAAAATATTCCTAAAATTATTCTCCTTGAAGTGCTTAAGATTTGTGAGTGATGCCTTAATTCCTTGGATTGAAATGATGCACATTGAATGCCTTTAAATACCAAGAAGTAACAATTGATTGCACATAATATGTATACCAAGTCAATGGATTACAAATTACGAAATAGGTGAGAGTAGACATTTTGAATTTGAATTTTTAAGTTCAAAGGAGCAATTGTGGATGGTGATAGATTGCCTCGGGACATGAAAGCACAAATAACAAGGTAGGTAATGGATATAAATAAGTATGTGTAAATATGGGTATCATAAATGCAAATGTATAGAGATAAGATAGGATAGAGATGGAATTGGATCAAATACATAAAAGTATATGTAAATGAAAAGAAATGATAATTGAAAGAATGAGATCAACTTTACACAAGAGTGCACCATTTATCTCTATACCATTATATTAAAACATTTTTAAAATAAACTCAAAACTAAATACAAATTAAGATAAATGTATACATTTTACCATTTCAATAATAAAATAAATAAAGACCATTTCAATGCCCAATATAGTTAGATTCATAAAACATTTTTTAATTAAACTAAAATTGAAAAAAAAAAACAAACAAGCGCAAAATTCAGTCATTAAAAACGAAACAACCAGCGCACTTTCCAAATGTGCCGGCCTGACTGTGATTAACCCATAACGACAGAAACTTAATTCAACCATCAGTACGTCAATGAGAGATCGCCACGTGTACTCAAAAGCGGCGCAAGGTAATCCTTTCCTCCGGCGCGAACAACGGTGCATTGTACACGTATCGGGAACTTCCACGGTCGCGGGTTCGAACCCGAGTACGAGTGCAGTAAAACGTCGTGAAGCAAGCTTTAAAGTCCCGTGTGGCCTCCGTTTACTTCAAACTTTTTCGAGCATTTACTTTTGCTGCTGCATGCCTGGGTGTGGGGAGTTTCTTAGGGGGGTGTTATCTGAATGTGAGAGAAACGAGGAAGGGTAGGGAATTGGGGATGCGGAAGGGTTATATAGCCTATTTTACGTTTTTATGCTCTGATTGGAGTTTGAATTCATTATTATTAAGCTTTTTATGTGTGGAAGATGTTATCTGAGGTAGAGCAGCCTGGGCCGTTTCATATTTTGCTTCGTTTTGCAGATTATTTTTTCTCTGGCGTGAAAGGGTTGGACTTGGACAGATCTGGAGACTTCCTCGTGCAATATTGAGGCCGGCTGCATCTTTGCTTTCAAAATAAAAGGTGTGCTCCTCTACATTTAAAAACCTTGCTTCGATTTATTTGCTGCTGTTTTACGCAGTCTTTTGTTTCCTCTTTTGCCGGGATCGGTTATATTTCAGCTAAATCTCTGTGGTTTTCAAATAAAATATGATCTCTGCATCTTTACATTATTAGAATGAAAATCTTTCCCTTGACTGAGTGAAACAAATACGAAATACAATACATAGACAGGAAATACACAGGTATTAAATCGCGTATATTGTACATGCACGCTTTGTACAAGATAGTCACCCTTTAATTTGATGTAAAGGCTAAATTTTATCATCGATCTGCACCTAAATTTTTAATTGCGGCGTTTGCTTTGGAACTCGAGATCATGAAACTGTGAAAATAAATAAATTGTTTGATAAATATATTTGGACTCTGCCGTAATAAAATCCTTAGCCAATCAAATTTTAAATTACAGATGTAATCTTTAAAAAATTAGTAATATTTTATGGCAGTTTTCTGTGTGCTTAGTCAGTGTAAATAAAGTTTGCATCTGGCAGTAATATTGTGAATGGTTGAGCCACGCGATGCACTCTCTGAGATGAAGTTAAATATTATTGGAAATCTCAGGTGTGAATATCCAAATCTCGTTAAAAGTAGAAAATGTTATCACGACAAGCATGATAGAGTGGACTTACATGTAACCATGATTGAGACCTGAGTACTCTGTAGATACAATTCAAGTCTAGGACGACAGCCATTGGCCGCCTAGTGGAAATTCTTGGTTTTTGCATGCCATACTGGTATTTTTTATTCATTTTTAATTTAATTTAATTTAATTTTACCTTTTGCTTTTCTTCTTTAGCAAATGATTTAAGGCCAGTTGTGGACCCCCGCAAAAGACGTGCACAGGCGAAAACGCCTCTGCAATACTGTGGAATAAAAGTGGATTACCTAGGAATATTATTTTCAAGTCTTTAGGATGTCTTAAGGACGACAGTGCAGGCTGAGTAAGATGAGACAACATTGAACAATCCGTTATGGTGGACCTTGAATATTGACTAAGCATGTCAAATCAATTACCGACTAACTCTCAAATCCTACAGACTTTTCAGTCATATAAGTCCATGAAAGGTACTCCATGGAATCGAAAAATAGATAAGATATAAAAAGTAATAATTTTTTAATGTAAAATTGGATTGATATTGGGGAGGGGTCAAAAGTTTCTTCTACCAACTTTAAGATATTTGTATCTAAATAATAATAAATTGCGTTATTTATTATTATTTTTTGAATGAATATATATATTTTTATAACTTTAATTATATTTGTTTCAGTATCTTATATAAAAATCTATATCCCATTAATTTTTAGATGCAATTAGTTTTTTTTATATTTTATTATTTTAGTCATTCATATGTTAATTTTGGTGTTTATCTTTATGTAAAAATTATAATAGCTTATGAAATAAGCTTATTAATTTAACATATAAATTAATTTTACTTCTTCTAACATAAGAATCATAGAGAGTTTTGGAATAGGTACCTTAAGATCATATTTATGCCACACTTGTCAAGGGACTTAATTTTCTATACTCCACATTACCACTTATATTCTATTGATTTTATTACTATGTCAATGCTTAGAAATAATATTGCCTAGGTAATATAGGCTTGTTGAGCTAAATTCTATGTTGCACTTAAAAATGCTCTTGATTTTCTATACTCCACAATTTCACTTTTTGTTGTCATATTAATTTGAATATTTTGCAAATTGACATTACACATAATTTTTGAAATTTTAATGTGGTTTGAATGTGTTTGAAAGAAGATGCAAGTAGTGACCTTATTGAGTTGAGTTGTTGATTGAGATAGTTTTAGTTTTGGTTCTAGTAAGGTTCGATAGATACAATGAAGTAAACATTATGATTAGAGTTTTGAAATCTTCCTCCCTATAGTGGTAATTTATATTATAATAAAACAAATATGTATTGTATTTTAATTCAAAAAATGCATGGCTTGCTATGCATACACGCATTATTGTCTTGGTTATTCTACAATTATTGTAGAGCATTTTTTTTTGTTAGTTTTAAATATTGGGTGCTATTTACTAAGACTAGTGGCTTCTACCAATCTATGTGTGGGTAATTTATGTAAAAGAAACATACTATACATGGAATATCTCACATTAATAATAATTGTACAATCTAATATACACTAAAATATTTACTAATTAGGAAAGATGATAGTAAACGAACACCCTAAAAATGTAGATCTTCCAATTTTTAAAATTTAACAAACATATTTTAGACCTATGCTTATATGCATTAGAGAATCCCTTTCTTTATGATTGTTTACAAATGTAAATAAATTAGAAGGTCCTAAAATAAAACCACTCATTGAAAATAATCATAGAATTTTTTTTTTGAATATAAATTAAAAATACTTCTAGATGTAATGAAACATGTCACACACACATTAAAAGTTGTTTTACTATAATGACATATTCAAGATCATTTTTTTTTGCATTAATACTTACCCACTCTCAAAAAAATTCTTGCAAGAACACACTTTGCAATGCTATATAAAGGGTTCTTCATAAATTTTTGAGTTTTATCTATTTGAAAGATCAAAATTGTATTCTACAACTTTTAAGGTGGATGATGACAATGGTTGTCTTCTTTTCATGAGTATTGGCTCACTTAAGTGATAATAGTGGTCTCCATTTTCTAACTTGAGTTTATATTGACTTGTTTCTATAAATTATTTTCGCCTCCACATGGCTATTTTTTTAAGTACCTAAGTGTAATGTCCCCTTTTTGGGATAACCGTAAATCTTCCCTAATTTGTCAATTCCAAGCGATCACCTTGGTTTTGGGGATGTGAGTAGGCCCCTCCAAAGCGTAGTTAGAGAATATTTATAAGATAATATTAATTAGAATGCCTATAAGAAAATCAAAGGAGAACATGGTTAGGTTTACAACTACATGTTTAGACCTACAAATATATTAGTAGACACTTACAAATAAAGACAATATCATAATAAAATATATTGAATTTCTTTAGATGTTCTAGTTCATTCTTCAATGGACATAATGGCCTTATAGGGTGCCCAAGAAACCCTCTAACCTAGGCCCAAGAGCAGTACACCCTTCTTGGCCCATGTGACCCTTTCCATCCATATGGGTGGGGTACCTAGTGAGGCATCCTATCACCGTTCCCCTTATCAAAACCATTATTACTTAATTAGGTAGGGGGTTTGAGGGTGCAACTATAGTAGGGTGTCCTGGGCAATCATTCCCTCTAAGCCCAAGAGTAGTACACCCCTCTTGGCCCATGTGGCTCGTGCCATCCATATGGGTGGGGTACTTAGAGGGTGACCCACACACTGTTTTTCCTCCTTGTAGGTTCTCAACTCCTCTCTTATGGATAGTGTTTACAATAAGATATTATGAATATCAATCTCTAATCAATGAACATTATTCCACAATATAAATGCACAGATTCTGATCACAATTAGTGAATCAATGACATAATAAAAGTGTACACGTATCCTATTTGCATTTAAAATCAATAATGCAGGTTCCTAGTTTGTCTTTAGCCAATATAGATGATGTAGATTTATGTACAACTAGCATGATTATTACATATCAGATTTCCCTGCACTACTATGCAATGGTAAAGGCATATTCAACCCATCTTTAGTCTATACAATATAACACAAAACTATTATTTGTACTCACAATAAATGATTACTCAGAATCATACAAGTGCACAGCCTACTATTATCTTGTTTCTTGCATATTTATAGCACATATGTATTATTTATCTTTTGCAATAAATGATAATGCACAACCTACTATTATTATGACCATTACCTATTGGATTCATTTGCATTTACAATATATATAAAATTCTTAAATACTTAAACTATTATTTACAGCTTGCAATGTATTTACAAAATACTATTACAAACTTACCTTGGTGCAATTGTTGCTGGAGACTCCCTTCTTTCCTTCGATGCTACTGTGTCTATTCTCCTTTTTACCATTCTATCTTCTTTATCCCAACTACTCCTACCTTCCTCAATAATCCTGATATTATCTATTTATATATATCTACTTAAGATCTACACAAAATCTAATTTTTATTCACTTGATATTCCATTCCCTATTCCTTTAATTGATCAACTACCTGTACTCAGATTTCTAATTATTTTTTCTTGATGCCTCCTCCTTAAGAATTGATCTCCTCCTTAAATGCTCTTCTTGAGAGAGTCACATCTTTTCACTAGCAACTCTTTGCAAAGAGTCATGCTCCTTCACAAGGAAGCACTGCCTTGACTCCTCTTTTATTTGTTTTAATCCTTTTCAAACTTAATCGATTCATTTTAGAATCCTGGTTTTATTTATTAATACATCTATCTAGGAATTAAGGCATTCTCCCTTAATTGTTAATTATTTCATTTATTATGGGACTACATTAGCATCCTCTTATTATTACTTTGGCTAGCAATTTCTAATACTTCCAAATAGGTTGCAATCTCCTTAAGGAGTAATTAGTTTCTGTGCACACTATGATCATTGCTCTTGGCACAAAAGATAATGGTTGTCCTTGTTCTTTGTCTTATTTAATTTGTCTTATCCTATTTTGTCTTATATGCCTCTGTTTTATATGGTTGACTTTTTCCTTTTATAAATATAATCGCTGATTTGGTAATCTCTACCTTTGTTAAATTAAATTTATACCTTTTAAAACTTCATTCATCCATGCCCCCTGAAATATAACTATCGTCGCTCCTACATATATTATATATTAATATTTTATATGTTCTTATGAAATGTTTTATTATAATAATAATAATAATTATTATTATTATTATTAATGTCAATTGTTTATTTGTATTATAATTATAATATTATTTTATGATAATTATAATTATAATAATAATATTTAAAATTGCTAATATTTATTTTATTTTTGTATTTCGATATTTCATATTCTAGTGTTACAATTTTAGGGACATGACACTAAGCAATAGTGTAACTAGGAACATATTTTTAACTCCTTTACCTTTTATTTTGATAGATATAGTTAGTGTACTTCATCATCTAACAATTTTACACACTTGGGTGTATCTAACTTCCCATTACCCTATTCTAGTTTCTTGTGGATAGAAATGCAATTGATCAATTTCTAACCTAATGCGCCTTTTGGTGAAAATATGTGGTCATAATTTTATTTTTTTACAACATGAATTTTATACTTTATAAAGCTCTAATTTGGCTACTAGTAGTGAAGATTATCTTTTTTGTCCTATTTAATGTCATATTTTCTACTTTACTCAAATATATTTGATGCATTATATTTTAATATTTTTGTTTGTAGGGTTAAAGGATTATAGATGTTTTATTCCTTTTGGATATTCTATTATTTCTAGTTTTTTAGACACAGGAAAAATGAGAGGGGGGTGAATCAATTGTGCATTAAAACCTTTAAACCCTCATTAAGTATTAGAATGAAAGTAAACAATTAACACAACACAACCACAATCATTTAGAATATAACACCAAATTTTTACGTGGAAAAACCTAGAAGGGAAAAACTATAGTGAGGATTAGCTCACTATATGAAAACTAAAACCAATTACAAGAGGCTCACTGCCTAGAGGACTCACTATCCAACAAGAGAAAGGCTCATTGCCTAGGAAGATCACTTCTTCTGGATTACAAAGAAATAGTTACAAGGAGGTTCAGTTTCTCAGAGCAACTAGAAAAACCACCAAAATATCTCTTTATTGGATTCGCAATCTTCGACCCATTGCCTCCAACAACTTGTAGCACATTAAAATGTAGACACCTTTTGCTCATTTCTTTCAGTAGTCTTAGGCATTCTTGCTTGCACTCAGATCTCAACACATGATCACATATACATCATTCCATGCCAAAAACATCTCCAAAGATTTGACCTCACATATATATCTTCCACAACCTCAAATAACCTTCTCTAGGTCAACTTCAATGAAACATATGCACCTCAAATGTGCAACCACCAAATAGGTTGGCACCAAACACCTCTGTGGTGGAAAGAAGTGATGCCAAACCACATCAAGGGTTAACAAGGACCCAAATCTACACCAACATGCTACACCTGGCTTCCACAAACCATAAATCTCATTCACAAACAACGCTGACACATTAGGTTGGTCAAACTGACATTAACACTATCAAGAAACCGAATTCACACTTTACTAAGGCAGAAAACATCTTGCATACCATGTAGAAACATTACAAAACATCCTAGAATATTCTAACATCAACAAAATATCCAAAAACACTAGTGCAACCACATGAAATTAAGAATACTATCATCCTATGCAACTAGTCAACCTTCTATAGACATACAACTCATGAACCAAGCTTACAGAACAATTGAGAACCCAACAAACCAAGGGAAGGTAGATACAAGCAATATTAGCACATTTTGAAATCTGTAAGAAAAGAGACTTCAACGTCGAGAAATGCGAAGCAATTCCATTTCTCTCAGGTATCTCTCTTCACAAGTTAGAGATAGTCCAACACACTATCAAACATATCTTCTATTACATCATGATCCAGAACTTGAAACTTTAGATACAACACCTAGATAAAGGCAAAAAGATGAGTCCACTTCTAGTGGAAGTTTCAGACTTAAAAGAAAACCTACAATCATGTAAAATGAAATGGGATCCCATTATTTATCAAACAGGACCCCATTTCACTTCAGGACATCAAGCCAAAAATAGGATCTCATTTTGTAGAAACGGGATCTCGTTCTAAAATGGGATCTCATTTCATAATTTTTTTTTTTTATGCTTTTATGAAACGAGATCCCATTCTATAAAATATGATCCTATTTTCAAAATGTTATCTTGTTTCATAAAAGCATATAATTTTTTTGTTTTTTTTATGAAATGGAAAACAAGATCTCGTTTTTTACAAAATGTGATCTAGTTTTTTAAAATTTGAATTTTTGGCTGGGTTTGTGCTTTGTTTTTCAGTTTAGGAAAAGGCTTGGGGACTCGAACCTAAGCTTTGGACCTAGTTTGATTTGCAACTTGAAGGTCATATCAATGTCACAAGAAAAGTGACTTTGGACATATGTCTACAGACTTTTTTATAGAAATTTTTGATGAAATTAAAACCAATTAAAGATGAGACTGTGTGGATTCCAAATATGTAATTCTTTTTACAATTGGATTATTTTTTCTTTTTCAAATAAATTTTGATGAAACTAATATATTCTAGGCACAGTTTCAATCTCTCCCTTTAGAGTATAGAGGCACAAAAATTCTTGAAACCTTGGCTAACCAAATGGGTATATTCCATAAACATGATTATGTGTTCTTTAGAAACCCTGTTAAACATGATTATGTGTGTACTTTTAGACATAGCTAAATAATTTCCTAAATATTTTCACATAAAAATTAAAGAGTGGTTTGTGGGTTCAAAAAATAGTTATTGAAACCCCTAAAAATGTTTGTGTTAAATGTCATCTCATTGGACATTTTAGCAGAAATTGTCAAATGGCAAGGGGAAATTTTCAAATGCATCAAGGTTGGGTGGGTAGTCAAAGAGTGCAACAAAATGAGAAGCACCAACCCTGGTACAAACTCCTTTAAAAGTATTAAGTCCAATTTGCAAGGTCATAACTCAAGAGCTAATTCAGAATAAGGGTGTTGGGTTAAACAAGCTATATACAAAGGACTTATATAAGTCCCAATCTTTTGAATTTCATATTACATCATGCATGCAGTCTAAAAGAGCTAAAAATGTTAATATTTTTCTCTCAAAAGATTGGAATAGGGGGGTAAATGCAAGAAGATGAGTCCACGAAACGTGAAAGTTTTTGCCTTAGGAAAAAAAATGAAATCGGCTTGTAAAAAAGGGGATCCTGGTTTTTAATAAATGACATCTTGTTTAGCTTCGGGATCCCGAGCCTAAATTCTAAACGGGATCCTATTTTGAAACTTTTTTGTTTTTGGAAAATTTTCAAAATGGGACCCATTTTGAAATTTAAAATGGTAAGTTTTCAAACGGGATCCCATTTTGAAAACTTTCTTTTTGAAACTTTCAATTTTGAAAAATTTCCATTTTAAAAGTTTTTGTATTTGACAATTTTCAAAACGGGATCCGTTTCGTAGAACCATAAAAAAATTGTTTTTTATGAAACGGGATCCCGTTTTTTAAAATATGATTTTTTGGTCAGGTTTTTGGCTTGTTTTTCGGTTCGGGAAATGGCTTGGGGACCCGAACCTAAGCTTTGGACTTAGATTGACCTACAACTTGAAAGTCTTGTTAATGTCATAGGAAAATAGTGACTTTGAACATATGTCTGAAGACCTATTTTACATAATTTTTTTACGAAATTAAAACCCATTATAGATGAGAGTGCAGATTCCAAATATGTAATTTTTTTTACAAATAGATTATTTTTTCTATTTTTCAATTAATTTCTAATGAAATTGGTCCATAAACTTGATTTATCAGGGTTTTTTAGTATTTCCAAAATGTACTTTAGACAATTCTTTTCAATTTGGAAAAAAAATCAAAAAATGATATGTTTAGGTCATCTTATGCGTGACATACATGATGATTTTTCAAAACAACAAATATGGCTAATAAAAATTTAACAAATAAAATATTCAATAAAAAATTATAAAAAAATATCGAAAACGTACTTTAGTGAGTGACAAATCTTTTCCCAAAAGGATTTAGAAAAATATGATTGTTTAGGTCAAAATATGGATGACGTACACGTGCATGGTATGGTAAAAAAATGACTTTTAAATAGTGGTTTTTAGAAATGCGTACTGAAAATCAATTTTTATCATCTGGATATTGAAATAAATTACATATTTGGAAACTAGACTCTGAGTACTACATTTTATGATTAGTGACTTTTTTTAAGATTCCATCTCTAAGTGCTTCAAATTTTAAGGTCAAATGTGACAAATTCTGAAAATTAGGGAAAACACTTCTACTTTTTGGCCAAAAAGTGGACTCAACTTTTTGCACACACCCAGGGTTTTATCTACTATTTTCAATAGGTATAATCAATCCTCGCCTCTTATGACACCTACACTACTAGAAATTAATGAACACAAATTGATCAAAATTAGCAAGTCATTAGTTTTGGGTAATAGCAATAGTGTTGAAGTTGTCTCAAATAGAAAGATTATCCCTCCAAATAGTCCGTGTCCTTTCAATGAGGTTAATGCGGGCAAGAATGTGACAGATTTTTAGAATGAAGAGACAATTCAGTCTAGTAAGTGTAATTTTTGTCATTTGAATATATAGTGTCTATTTAATGAAGACACTCTATTGGTGAATTCAGAGCATTATAAAAATGATAAGATGTTAATATTGTTAAAGTGTAATAGTTTTGGTGAATCATATTTATTGGGTTTTAAGGCTTTTCTAGATGAGGGAAATTTGGAAGGCCTAGCAGAAAATATTCTTACAAAGACAAGTTCTCAAATAATTGATGAAATATCAAAATAAGTGTCTAGGGAAGAGGGGAGATTTGATTTCTCTAAAAATCTTTCCATTTCTCAAACTCTATGTACCTAGCCTCTTAAGAAAAAAACCTAGGTAAAAGAGGGAGGAAATTACACTTAGTGAAGATTCAGGAAGAGATAGAGGTAGGTGTTTAGTCTTGACTTTGGATAGTAGTATCATTGTTGCTTCAAATAAGCAGCTAAGGCTAAGGAGAGCTTCTTGTTCTCCTCGAGTGCAATGAAATTATTATTATGGAATGTTAGGGACATCAATGCCTCTAGCAAGAGGGCCCCAATCAAACATCAGTTGGATGTTTGTGGAGTGGATATAATATTAATTCAAGAGTCAAATTTTTTTGAAAGAATGTTTGATACATCAATTAAAAAGTGGTCAAAATAGAAATAAATTCATTCACCTATTTAAGGGGCATTAGGTGGTTTAATTAATTTATGGAATGCAAATTCAATTAGTATTGAATCTGTTACAAATGAAAGAAATTGATAATTAATGAAAGTTACACATTTTGATTTAAGTTTATGTTTACTAAATGTGTATGGTCCATCAACTTTAGTTGGCAAGAAACTTTTATGGGATAGCTTAAATCAATTTTTGGACCAGTTGGGGGAGGATAAAGTAATTTTTGTAGGGGACTTTAATGCAATCACCTCTCTTCAGGAAAATAAAGGAGGTGTTAACCCCCCACAAAAAAACTATGGAGTATTTTTCTTCCTTTATTCAAGAAAATGCACTTTTTGATATTCTACCCGTCGATGGTAAGTACATGTGGACCAAAAATAAATAAAAAATTCTATAGATTGTAGAGCATCTAGATAGATTTTTATCATCCCCAAATTAGGTGGTAGAGGATCAATCTCTCGTAAATTTTTTTCCATTTTCGGGCTCAGACCAGTTTGCAATTTCATTGAGTATAATAGCAAAAAATCCTAGACCAAAAGGGAGATCTTCATTCAAGTTTGAAGCAATGTGGTTTCACCACCCTGGTTTTCTTCCAATCCTTAAGCAATGGTGGATAAATACTCCATATGTCTTAGGTTTATGAATTTTTTTGACTTTGTAAGAAACTCTTGTTCATTAAGCAACAAATAAGGTTATGGAATGCTCATGTTTTCAAAAACATTTTTGTACAAAAGGAAAGGATTTACAAGTAGCTATTAGAGATAATCACATTATTTCTCAAGGGTTGGATGCAACATCCTTTGAATAGTAGTAAAAATTAGAAGAAAAATAGGTTGAATTATTGGCAAGGGGGGAAGTGTACTGGAGACAAAATTAAAGAGAACTTTAGCTTAAAGAGGGTGATAGAAACACTAATTTTTTTCACATTTCAACTCAATTGAAAAGAGCTAAAAATACAATCTTTTCAATGCAGGATAGTACTTCAAGGGTTACTCTAACAAAAGAACAGGACATACATAATGAAGTCGTCAAATTCTTCTCCAAACTCCTATCTACTCCTATGGAACAGTTGCCACAAATTTCCAAGGAGTGAGAAGAATTATTAGAAGCCAACCCAAATTTGATTCACTAGGAGGATAATGAGCATCTAATGAAACCATTTACTTTACAAGAAGTTAAAACTATGGTTTTTTCTTGCCAAATGATAAGGCTCTAGGTTTGGATGGGTTTGTACATCCATGTTTGTTTAAAATTTTGAGATTTTATTTGTGTTGATTTTCTGTGGGCCATGGAAGAATCAAGAAAATTAGGGTCCATACTCAAGCAATTCAATTTAACTCATTTGGAAATAATTCCAAAAGTTAAGTACCCTAAATTATTTTCTAATTTTAGACCTATATACCTATGTAATATAGTGTATAAGATATTTACAAAGGCAATTTATTTGAGACTTCACCCCCATATATCTCAAATAATTTCAGAGAAGCAAGGTGGATTTGTTTCGAAGGAGGGAAACAACAGAAGGGGAATTAGTTGCACATGAAGTTTTGCACTCCATAAATTCTAATAATCTGTCATCCTTTATTATCAAGTTGGATATGATGAAGGCCTATGATAGGGTAGACTAGTCCTTTTTTATTCAAGTCTTAAAGAAGTTTGGGTTTTGCTAAAAATGGTGTAAATGGATCCTTTCTTGTTTGTCAAGTGTGAAGTTCTTTGTAATTAATGGTACGCCAATTGGTTTTTTCAGTTCAACTCAGGGGGTTCATTAGGGAGATCCATTATCTCCTTTTTTATTTATAATCCTTGCAGAAGCATTGAGTAGATCTATTCAAAGAGTCCACTTACATGGCTTATGGTAGGGTATTTCAATTCCATTCACAAATATAAATTTTACACTCATTATTTGTTGATGATACAATATTGTTTAGAAAAGTGTCTCACAAAAGCTAAGTAAGTCAAACATTTATAACCAAGTATTCAGTTGCATAAGGATAGAAAGTGAATGCTAACGAATCAAAGGTTTATGTATTTAACACAAAAGCAACTATCAAAAGACAAATAGTCAAATTGTTAGGATTTCAATTGGTAGAGTTTTTGATTATATGGGAAAAATAGGTTTTGAAGGGCCCTGAAACCCTTTACAACAAAAGATACTTAGAGCTGCTAAAAAATACAACATAACGACACCAACAACATCCCAAAAGCCATAAAACACTACAAAAAAGGGTGCTTGATGAAAGATAAGACAATAAGCTAACAACAACACCCAACAACATCAAAACAACAAAACAACAGTAAAAAAATTAACACCCAACAAAAAACAGAAAGCAAAAACACTAATTCAAATTGCTCAAGGTGTTGGCCACCTCAAGCTCCTGGCTTTTGTGCTTTTTGATCATGTCCAACAGCTCCTTCTTCCCAGCATCAAAGGACTTTTTCCAATCATCCAACCCTCTAACTGCAGGTCATTTGTCATCATCTTTAGCACATTTTTTTCCTTTTCCTTTAACTGAGTGCTCTTTCTCCATAAGCTCAGAAAAATAAACTTGATCCTCCCTGAGCTCACTTATCTTTCTAAAAAGGACTTCCAAGGAGTTTGCACTATTCTTCACAGAGATGTGACATGCTTGTAGAAGCTTTTTTATGTCCTCGTTCATTCCTAGAATCTTGGCTTCCAAAGTAGCCAATCTATCTTCACAAAGAGATTTGAAATCATGGAAAGAACTCTCAAGGTCCACCATTCTGTCAATTAGAATGTCTGACACCAACTCCTTCAGAACAAGCTTCAGATTCTCCTTCAAACCTCTAATTTTAATGTTAATCTTATTGAACTCTTGAAGAGTCCACTTAGCTAACTTAAAAGTTCTAGTGGCCCCAACCCTATCCATTTCTAGCAAATCAAACATTGAGGTAGAATCATCATCAAGGTAAGAAAAGTCCTCAGAAAGAGGATCCACCTTCAAAGGCTCTTGTTTAGCTCTCTTTTTCTCAGAATCCTCCTCATCAAAACCCTTAATCTCCTCATCTGGCTCCACATTGGGAAAATCCTACATTAGGGAGTCTTCAATACCCACCACCTTTTCACCAGAATCCTTGCCTTCACAAGACACATTGGGGTCCTTAGCTGGCATTTCCGAGGACTAGTTCTTCAGGTTGGAAATATGCTTAGAAGACCTCCACGACTTATCCTTGTCCTCCAAACCCAGAACATTATCATGTGACCCCACCTCAAAACCACCACCAACAACACCCTAACCAACAACCACCTCCTTGGTCTTGGGAGGGGAACCATCCAAGCCCACTTTCGTGTCCTTGCTATAAGAAAGAATAAGGTGTTTGGTTGCCCTATTACTCTTAGAACCACCCAACTTCCTCTTCTTCAAAGACATGGTTGCAAGGGCTGAAGACACTTCCTCCTCCTCCTCCTTGTTCCTTTCCTCCTCATCATCCATACTGGAATCCGAGCCCGACGACTTAGAGACATCACTCAAAGCCTTCTCCTTACCCTTAATGACAGGGATAGGGAGAAGAGTCTTAACATGCTCCATGATTAATAAAATCAGACCTTCATGGAGGATGAGAGCCCTCCTATTCTTTAGATGAGCATAAACATAAACCTCCATAGACGATAATAGAAAAAAAAGGAAATAAATGAACAAACCATGTCTAAAATGGTTTAGAAGAGTGAAATGGTGACCGAGAATAGCAGTAAACATCCCCTCTAGAGTCACAGCGCATAAACACCTCAGCAACATTCACCCAAATCTTCTTAAGGGATTTCCTCTCATAACCCCAACTTTCCATTTTGATTAATTTCTTTCGCTCGTCATCCTTGAAGAATTCAGCCATCGCTTCCTCGTTACTCTTCTTGTCCTTGAAAATCTTACGATCAACCGTCAGCATCCCAGTAACTGAAGCTACCAACTCCTCATTCACCTCCACTTTAAGGCCTTTTATCTTGAGCCTATGATTATTCTAGTAAGACACAAATTGCGCTGAGGCATTAGGGTCATACCCATGCAACCTCTCTAAGAATAGTGTGAAATTACCATGATGCAAAATATTCCATAGCTTATTCTTTTTCCTAATGCTCGCATAGGAATGCGACTCTTTTTGCTTCTATCACCACCCATTTCAGACAACACCAGAACAAGCAAGCCCTTGCGAAAAACTCAATTGAATGCCAAAGAGAAAAAGGAAACCCACAAAGTGTGCGAGATAGAAGAAGGTACTGGAAATTAAATGCCACATCATCTTAGCACACACCATCATTCCTTAATAAGCTCCTAGCTTTCTCAGGAAGGATTGAGCCCTCCTCCCACACACAAAACTCATTTAAACTGATAGCCTTGTTGGCAAAAAAATTTTCCAACGAGTTTCCTTCTCAATAAATGTGAGAGACGTGGGTCTCTTCACAAGATCACAAAATTATTATAGTATCTTTAATGAGCTGATCCACATTCCCACTTGGAGGATGGGTGCCACGTAGATAGTTAATTATGTTTAGTGAATCGCCTTCAACCCATAATTTGGAGTAACCTTTGCTGACAACATATTTGACAGTAATAAACACAACCTCCACCTTCGCATAGTGATTGGTCTGAATTCCCAACGAGAGATCAATTGGTAGAGTTACCATGTACATATCTTGGTATTTTGTTCTTTGCTGGTACTAATAAGCTACCATATTGGGAAAAAGTCACTTAAAGTATTCAATTCAAAAATTTTGCTTGGAAAGGGAGATGGTTATCTCTTTTAGGGAGAATCCTAATGGTAAAGACAATCTTGTAAGCCATACCAAATTATTATATGGTGGTTCTAAAAGCACCAAATCCATTATTTCAAAATTAGAAAAAATAATGAGTTTTTATGGAAGGGTAATATAGACAAGAAAAAGAAAATCCCTTTGATATCTTTGGAAAAGATCTGTGTTGAAAAACTCGAAGGTGGTGTAGGGGTGCATAATTTATTAGCAAGGAATATGCCACTAGGAGAAAAGATAGTATGGCGCATGTACTCAAAGCCTTATTCCAAATGGTGTAAAATTATGTAGGAAAAGTATTTGGATAATACATCCCCAAGAATTTTTACTTTATCAAATCCACCCATAGGGTTAGCAATGTGGAATTTCCTATTGACATGTAGAGAAGTTATCATTCCATATGACACTTTGGAAATTCATAATGGAAATGACTATTTTGGATGAACTCATGGAATGGAAATTCACCTTTAAACACTATTCATGAACTCCAAACTACAAAATATTTTCTATCAATAAATTGGGGTCCAAAAGTGAAAGATTACTTCCATAGTATAGATGGTGTTATGGGAAAAGTAACTTGGAAAGATATCTCTAATATCCCAATACATGAGGATCAAAAAACAAGATTGAAATATATCTTAAAGATAGGATTATTTATAAGTCAGTGCTCTTAATAAGCTCATTTGGGCACCATCCAAATCAGGGATCTATTTTGTCCACCAAGGATACAAGTCAATTATTAGTAATGGAGAACATATAGAAAATCAAAGAGCCTTCTTATTTTGTTGGAATGACATTGTACTCCCAAAATCAGGGTGCTTTGCATGTCTGTGATGAAGGAGCAACCCCTGGTGTGCCCCTTTCCAACTCAATTCACAGGGACAACACAGGTTTGCATACAAAAAATGCAAAAAGTAAAACAAAACGTTCTTTTATTACTAAAATTCCATTACATCAGCACATGCCATCAAATGGGATTTTATTACATTAGATTTGCACTAGACTCTCACTAGTCTAACCTCTCCTTCTGCTATGGGCTACTCCGCCACCTCCCTCCTACTCTTCTCCATCTCCCACTATCTCTTTATATTATGCACCTTCCTGCATGTCGGCCTTGATCTTTCTCTCTCCATTTTGTAGTGCCATCAGCTGATTACCTGTTTGAACCAGTTGTCCAATCAACACCATGTTGTTACATTGTTCTTAGTAGCTTCATCAAATCGTCCAATGGAAATGAATTTCACAACAACGATGTGGGATTCATTCATTCTCGATCTGCCAAGAGTCATCCTATCATTTTACATCCACTGCCATTGACCAACGTACCAATCGTACCGCTCATGGTAGCACCATCTCCCTATTGCTCAAACTTTAGTTCAACTTTTTCCAATACAAGGAAGTCTCACCGAAGTCACTTCACACACTGACCATCGCTTTATCGGGGAGACTCAAGACAAAGTTCCATCAATGAAGGTCATTCTCACTGATCAACACATCATTCTGATGTGGGTCCACCCTATCACCACATCACGCATCGTAATCCACAACAAGGATGTGGATTACCCAATCCCATCATGCCATGTGTCTGCTCATCCGACAAGTGATCCTTATCCTATTGGTCCCACCATGGTCCTCAACCTTCCATTGCTCTATCGTTGGGACCTTAATGCATCTCCCACCGATACACCTACGTCTTGTCGATCATCGTTTATCAGCCCATCACTGGAACTCCTCCCAAAGTCCCACCAATACCACCTACTCACACCGATGAGCCTGTAACACAATTGCTTCCACCATCGGGTCATCTCTGGAACACCAAATGTCATTATGCCGATGTGAACACCATACATTGATGAACCACAATTGCAATCTCTGCCAACACCATCGGTTAATTGTTGGGATTAGAAGGATTGTTCCATCGATGCATTAAAGTCCCACTGACCAAAAAGGGGGTTGGAGCACGATGCTCCTGCATCAGTCTGGCTTTAAAAAATAGGATATGAACAAGTAACAAGCTCTCACATCTGTGGATTTCAACTCCCTTCAAATGTGTCTTATATGATGAAGTTTTAGAACACATGTGCCATTTATTTGCACAATGTCCTTTTGCCTACAACTATTTTTGATAAAGGGAAAAACAGATTTTGAAGGGATCCGGAACCCTTAAACAAAAAGAGCAAGGCTACAGAAAAAGACAGCAAGCAGCCAGCAAAAAAGATCAGCTCCACAACAAGACCGATCAAGATTTACAATTTACACTTTTCTTGTGGGAGCGGAGAATCATGTTGAAAGAAGGCTTAGAGGATTTAACTTTTTTTCCTTTAACTGTGATCCAACCTTCTTCCACTTGTGCTGCTTTACCATGCCAAACTAGCTTGCTACTTTCATGAGTATGAAAGCCAACAGCTAGTGAATTTGGAGATTCATCTTGATTCCTTTGCGCAGATAAAGTCTTCATAGAAGAATCGCCAGAAAGGGAAGCTGAAGCACAATCACCTGAAGTGGTAGACTTAGACTCAATAGGGGAGGCCCTAGTGTCCCTGCCAGATGAGACGATAGGAGGGGGCATCCCAAGACCCAGTGATTCGAAAGCAACCACATCTGAAAAACTCTTATTCGGATCAGCTTTCTTTTCAACCGTATAATGCTGTTGAGAGGCACCTTTCCACCAAGTAGCTATCTTAGTTTTTTTCTCAAATCCGCAATGCATAGCCGCATGTCCAGTATTGAAGCATCGTCTACACCGGAAGGGAATCCCTTCATAATCCAAAGATTGGACCCAAGAGCCTTTAGAAGAAACAAATTGAAAACAAATTGTTGGACATTCATTAAAAACAAATTGAACCGGTCCTCTCCTTTGCAAAAGCTCTATGGGAGTTATTTTCAAGTTGGCCCGTTTTGTACAAAACAACCCTATTTGTATGCATTTGAAAAGTAGTGCTAGCAATTGTAATCTAGAACATCTAGTGGGAAAGGAATAAAGGAATATTTATGAAAGAAGCAATATCCAAAGAGCAAATTAATAAAGATTGAGAAAGCCATCTTTTAGGTAACTAATGCCTATGTTCAAAAATCCAAACATGTAGGCTCTTTTTTCATAGATTGGGATTTAAATATAATGAAGCAATGTGAACAACTTGTCTTGCGTTTTAAAGGAAGCCTCCATCAACTTATAAAACAAAAGATAGGTAGATCTAAGGTATCTTGGATTCCCCACCAACAGGCTTCCACAAACTAAATTTTGATGGGGCTTCAATGGGGAATCCAAGTAAATCAGGAGCAAGTATTTCTATTTATGATAGCAAAGGTATCCTTGTTGGGGAAAAGTTAGTTTGTCTTCCATTCAGGACAAATAATGTTGTAGAAGCCCAAGCTCTACTAAATGGAGAGAACATGGCTGCAAAACTCAAGCTTCCAAAATAAAAAATAGAAGGGGACTCACTCTTGATAATTAATGCATGCAAACAAAGAAGGGTTCAAAAATTGAAACTAGCATACATTATGTAGAAGGCCTAGTTGTTAATGGAAAAATTGGAAGCATTTTAAATGACCCATTGTTATAGGGAAGGAGATCAAGTGGCAGACTATTTGGCTAATATAAGTTGTGACCAAGAGGAAGAGGAAGTTGTATATGAAAAAAATAAAGCAAATTACATCAAAAGGTGGTAGAAATCATTGAACATGAAAGCATTAATATGGGTTGATAAGTTGGGAAGCTTATGTCCACGTGGATCAAGGAAGCTAACATCAATGTTTTGGCATATAACTATATGCAACCTATTAATAAAATATTTGAACTCACATGTTTACTTGTTTTGTAGGGTTCTAAACCATATCATAACAATGCAACCAAAGCTCCAAGATTAATGTATAATTATTATGATGATTTTACACCACCAAAGCACTATGTCAAGACTCGTGCCAATGCAACTCATTGTAATTTGAAATGACAAGGGAAATTATGCGAACATGTTTTGTGCACCCATTTGTTAGAAATCATGGTAATTTATTGTTAAAAGGGAAAAATTAAGTGTCATTCTACATATAGATTTTCATATTTATCTATGTTAAAGATAGAAAGTTTTAAGTTTTTTGTTGGTAAGTTCTCAACAGGGGTGGTGTGTTCAAAGCTCTTTTCCTTGCAATATTTGAGCGTGGGGGTTTGCAAAGGGTGTTTCTGAGCTTGTTGCATAAAGAATGGTAGCTCAAGCATCAACTACAACAAAAAAAGATCTCTCGGCAATGATGTTTAAGACTTTATTAACAACTTTCAAGCTTAATATGGAATACTACCCAAGAAATAATTGAGCACCCTTTCTAGTCTAAAATTAGGAGATGCCTTTTTGTGGGTGCATTGGAAGGGCCGAGTTGGGTCAAGTTTTCAAACTCCAATGTTTGAGTGTGGTGCAATGTATAAAATGTGTTGTTAGTGGTGAAATTCTCCACCCACAAACAAGAAGGTTAATCTTCCCATCACGACTCCTCTCTATTTTTGTTTCAAATTTACTAGACTTACTGCAATGCTTTACCTCTATTCAACACATTGTGAATGGTTTTCAATGATATATTTTTGGAGAAAAATGCGCTTCTAACAAGCACGTACAAACATATTATTTCTAGAATGGTGAGGCCTATGTGGGGGTATCTTCCCCCAGGACTTTTTGTTACACAAGAGAGCCTATGTCTCCACCTATGATGCAATTAAACATTCTCTTGAAATGGGTAATATTAGTTTCCTGAATAGGGCACTCTAGAGAAATTCTAATGAGCTAGGTGATGATATGATTACTACTTTCAAGGAAAAATACCACATTGTTGCTTTCCTTCTGATGCATCAATGTAACCCTAGTGTTGTAGCAAGCTCGACTACACATTCTCCCATGGTTGCTTGTATGGTAGTTGAAGAGCAACAAGATGAAAACTCTATTGAGTTATGCATAATGGAAGAATAGATGTTCAATGATGTCTTCTATCTTTTTTGTTTTTTGATCAAATTTCATGCATAAACATCAATGGTAGTTGTGTAGTACATATGTGCCAGGTTTTGTTCTTGCTATAATTCATATGTAAAAATGATGTAAACATGTCTATATTACCTAGTTCTATGTATATTCTGGCATACATGTAAACTAGCAAGTTCTCCTACTAGGTTTTGATTTCACTAGCTTATTTATGTAATATTTATATTATAATCAATATAATATATAGGCACATACCTTTTACTAAAAAATAAAAATAAATAAAAAGCTAAAAAATTAACTTTATTTTATCTTTAACCCTTTTTTAAATAACATAACCTTTTGTTTTTAATTGATTTAGTAGGGGAGGGCCTTGAACCCATTACATCAAGTTACCCATTACAAAACAAAGGAAAAAGAAACAAGAACTGAAGCTAACCACCAAGCTAGACCCAACCTATAGACAACAAAAAAACAACAAAAAAGAAATAAAATAGAAACAACATAGAAAACACAAGCCCATCCTAGAAAAGATAGTTCCAACCTTTAGACAAGGAATCCATAGACTCCTCCCAATAGGCAGCCTCTAGAGTATGCTTAGTCTTCTTTTGTTTCTTTTTAGTCTCCAATTGGTCCTCCTCTAGGCTCTATGTCTTCATTTTCTTCTTCTTCTTTAACTTTGACTTGTTAGTCACCACCTCAATCATAGATTTATTCATTATTCCATCTATTATTTTCATAAGCTCATCAAAGGATTTCTCTATTTTTTTTAATCTATTCTGATATAGGTCCCATTTTTTATCACAACTTTTGAAATCCTTTTGCTATTTCTAAACCATCTCAACAACACAAATTTTATTCCTTAGGTCTTCAATTTTTGCATTGGAGGTGTCCCACGGACCCTCAGGTTGTTATGTCTTCTCAACCCTTTGATTCTCTTCATGATCTTCCTTGATATTGGCACCCTCATTCTCATAATCGTACTTGTCCATATCCCCTAAAGGGTTTTGAAGGATAGAGAAAGAGTAGAATCATCTTTTTCCTATTGGGATAGGGTAGAAAATTCCTCAAAATTATAGTAGGGTTCTTCATCCATAGGAGGGATAAAATCTTCCTTAGCATCATTCATCTCCCCTTTATAGTCAAGATAAAAAAATTACTTTTCATATCAAACAATTTAATTTTATCACTATCATAGGCCTTCGCCAATTTGGTCGACCTTCTACCACCCAAAGTCTCTTTTCCCCCCTTACCAATTTTTCTTGTTATTTCCTTATTAACAATTTAGTTTTTCATGTTTGGAAGTCCATTGAAAATGAATGTGGGATAAAATAATTACTAGGTTTTATTTATAGAAAGTTACCTTTTGGATTCAACTATGTCTATTTTTCTTTTCTTTCAAAGTTTCAACATTTTATCTATAGGTTTTAGTTGCTTTATAATTTTATTTTCTTTTATGGTTCAAAATTTCGGAAAGCTTATAATAAATAGTAAGGTGAAAAATAGATGAATTATAAATATATAGGTTGAATTTAAATCACCATGTATTAATTTGAAAATTTTCTTTTAAAATATATGCATTTATATAGTTATCCCCTTGGTTGATGCAGCTTCAGTGGTAATCAAAATATTGTTGCTAAGATGGAAAATCTTGCAATAATGGAAGATGCTTCTAGCCTTAAAATCAAAGCACACTCAAATTTAAAAATTGAAAGTTTCCAACATGGAAACAATAATTGGCATGAGATTGGATCGATTAGCCTTTCACATGAGGCAACAACAAAGGTGGTGGAGGAAATTGATGAAAGTGAGAAAGTAGTAGAGGCTGGTGATGATGGTGGAAGACTATCATTCAATAGAAGAACAAGACTTGAAATTAATGGGAATATGATTGAGTTGGGAGTGATGCCAAATGATGCTCTCATTTATTCTTTTCCACGCAGAGATTCTACATGGACTATAACTTCACTTGTATCACCATTGCCTTCTGATATTATTGCACTACCTTTGTCAAATCACCAGCCAATGGTACCAGAAGGAGGAGATATGGATAAAATCCAACAACATCAACAACCACAAAAACAAGTTAGTTTCTAAGTACTCACTCAATGTGATATATTTCATGCAATTATTTTGAATGCATGTTATCTTACCCATATAATCATAATAGGACATGTTTGTGTAATATTAACTATACCTTTCCTTTCAAAATTTTAATAATATTTGAATCCCTATCTACCATT
Source organism: Sequoia sempervirens (assembly GCA_007258455.2). NCBI lineage: Eukaryota > Viridiplantae > Streptophyta > Pinopsida > Cupressales > Cupressaceae > Sequoia > Sequoia sempervirens. The sequence continues at coordinate 53,342 of VDFB02072504.1, forward strand.
CAACAGGTTCCCTAACAATAACAATATCTTTTAGGTAGTGATGAGACTATAAAATAGTTATTTTCACATGCTCTAATATGGTATTTAGGTTTATAAGAATACCATTCTCTATTAAATTAGTGTATTGTCAGCCCCTTTATGTTACAAACAATTTCATAGGGTTCATATGCTACCCTCCCTTTATTTCTTATCAGTAAATGAGGCTTCTATTGGGGTCTTTTCCCATTAAAAAATAAATAATTACAACCACTTTAAAGATTATTCCTAAAAAATACCTAAAAGACATACAATACTACCAAACTCAAAAAACTAATAGTCCATAATGGATAAATAATAACAACCTAAGGGAAAACTACTAAAGACCATAAGGAACTATCAACTTGATGTCCATTCAACACATAAAGAAACTAAAAACTTAGGATCCATGTTGCACACACGTCTTCCTATGTCCTAAGAACTTGTGCATGATCTTAAATTGCCATAGGCCCTATAACTATATATGAATGAGGCTCATTACTTACTAACCACAAAACACATATCCTAATTTATAATCTAAAGGTCATCCACATGTCTAGCTCCATATTCACAATATTGGTCTAGAATGATTAGATACCTAAAATACCATTCACCCAACCTCACCCTTTTATCTTTGCATGAAAAAATATCATGTATTCAGTCCTTTTCATTTTATTTTAAAAATACACATCTTCTATGATAAACATCTACAAATTCCATCCATAAACCTTGTAATTTTGGACCATGTTGGCTAATTTGCCTTGAAAAATTTAATGATAAAATATTAAATTAAATTCTCCTTACACCTATATTTCCAATTCTATTTGAAATGAAAACTACCTAAATCATTCAGAATGTCATAACCACGTCCACTATAAATGCACTTTCTAATTATTAATTTGAAACTACACCTCCATACAATAAATCTTGTATCTCAATTCCATTTTAAAAACTTATCATTACTAACACCCACAAAATTGCTTTCCAAAAAGAGAGATCCATAGGATAGGGCAAAGTTGACAAGACGAATCAAATTAATAAAAAATGGCATTCCCTTCATCCTGTTTAAGCCTCTACCATACATTAGAATGGTGGTGGCACAAATTTCTTATTGGGTAATAGTTGAACTTTATACACTATACTTTATTTGGCATTTGCCAACTTGATATCAATATTTATTTTTAATAAAATTGATATTATTATTTTATAAAATTGGTAATAGAATTATTTAATATTAAATTGTCAAATATTAAAAAAATCATTTAAAAATATTATTATAATTTTTAATCATTTTTTTACTAAGTCAACAACCTAAGTTAGTATCTAGGAACTCCTCAAGAATTAGCTATGCTAAATGAATCACACTCACTTTAGTTGCAAAGGGATATTATCAATCTCAATACTAGCCAACCTGTTCACCAGTCAATTACCCTCACAAAAATAATAAGAAAGATAATTTCTTGAAAATATCCCAAAACTACAAGGGCTTATTTTCTTAAACAATTCAGCATCCAACACTTCCCTATATTCTTATTCAGTCCTTATATTACAAATAATGAGTCCTCTTCCATCACTAAAATCTTTATCCCTTGCTTCACTGTCAACCTCAACATTTCTAAAAGAGCTTTTCTTCATTATTCATACATAGAGCAAAGAATAAGGAGCCTCTAACAATAAATTTTCCATTGGATTCTCTAGTAACACTTGAACACCGCTTATATTACTTAGATTACCATGGGAAGTGCCATCAAAGTTCAATTTAAAATTATAAATACCACCTAGTAATGGTTTCAACTTTATATTTATTTTTATTGATCCCTCTTCTCCTTATCATTTCTTACCCATTAACAACACTAGCTTTTAAAAGACCCCTCCATCTCCTCACCATTTTCTATATTTATTTAAATAACAAGGGTTAAGAATGCCTTCTTGACAATATTACCATCTCTCATTGAGGGGATTATTATCCTTTTCTCTAATGAATTTATCCATTTTTAGAGCATATTTACATGTTTAATGCAAAAATTCCTTGTCTATAGTTTGATTAATTAATTGATTATTTTTAAATAATGTGTTCATAGGATAAATAAATACTAACCTTTATTTTTAAAATATATCACTATTTGAATTTATTGTTGTGATCATATTTTGTATTAATACTATTTGTATTAGTATAATAGTGAAAAAATAGGTGTAATTATTGAATGTAGGTTGAATGAAAAATTGACAATGGGTGCACAAATATCCTAAATAAAAATGGATACAAAAGAATCTATGGAGGAATGAAACATGAAAAAATATATTGATTTTTAGAATGAAATAAACACAACATAGGCGACTTAAGTGTGAAACCTACCACTCTATGCTACCCAACCCATTTAAAAAATATCTTATATAAATACTCTTTGTTCTTATAATGGTTATCCACTCTATTTTCACTCTCAAAGTTCTATCAAAAAATCAATTTGATAGATGCCAAATTGAATTCTTAGGGAAAGAGTTTTCTTCACCCATACAATATAATATAAATAATGCTAGTGCATAAAAAGAAATATAGTCTAATTGGGATCACAATTTGTTGTTTCTAGGCACACCATGCCACCATTAATGTGGACCAAGGAGGAAGTTTGAACATAGGGGTACAAAACATTTAGATATTAAATTTGGATCATTAGGATGTATTTTTCATCAACTTTTAATTCTAATTATTTTCTAAAATCAAGGGCTGATAATTCGCTTATTCTTTATCAAATGATAACTTCTTATAGGAAATTTAATTCAAAAATAAATGATAATGTGGAGAAGGATTCCTTCTATTGGAAACTATGTTGACATCTTGAGCATTTATTCTAAAAATGAGATATTTTTTTCTCAAAGTTTTGTGCCTTTGAGTTGTGTGATGATGGAACTTGCATGTGGGTTACATGGTTGAGGGTTGTGTGAGGGTGAAAGATCTTACACAAATTTATAAAAAAAATTCCTCATAAGAGAGAAACAATCACTCAATTACATATGTTCATAATCTTTTTCTCAAAATCTTATATAGATTAAGATGTGCTTCAAAAGAGATTGTGCAAGATGTGACAAGATTTGTGCAAGGAAATAATGTTGTGTAAACATAGAAAGAGTTTTTTTGGTTCTCTAAAACTACCTAACATAAGTAACAAGAAAATAATACTTTGAGTGTGTAAAAGTTAAGCCTACATGTATAAATATAAAAAAGTAAGAAATGTTTTTGTATGGTGAAAGATTACACAAAGCCCAAGATTCTCCCACATCCAACACACTAGGTGAAAATATTATGGTATTCACATTTTAGGATTACATGAATGAATAATTCAGTCACCTAATTTAGTTTAATTTTCTTCTACAATACATAAATATTTTTTTTGGCTCCTTACCCTTTTAGTGAACAAAATATTATTTGTACTCACTTTATTGAGGAAACTTTCAAATGTGCATATTTAACCAATTTTCCAAGAACAAAAAAGGGCTAAGTAACTTTATATCCTAATTTCATGGAATTCTCTATGGTAATACATGTAACCATTCTATTTACTTAAGAAAAAATATGTTATTCTTGATGCATGATTCAAATTCTAACAAGGAATGGATGTTTCATCTTCAAGAATTTTTTAATGACTACAATACCTCTTCTACATGCACGACAATCCATGGATAGGTATCCCAAGGTTTATTTTTTATGCATAGGTATTTGTACAATCCACCATTTGTACTGCTCCCTTTTCTACATGTCATGTTTTATAATGCTCAAAAAGACTTCTCATATCTCCATATAAATATGGCTAGTATTACCTCCCCTCTAGCATGGTCTATCTTATTTATGCCAAACCAAAATTTAAGTTTTCCATTAGGAATCTCTCAAATTATTTTCTAATGTACTGCACTCTATAAAATACATAAATGTTACCTATTGAAAGCATATCTTTCTTGGGTGAAGTAGTCTTCAAATAGGTCTCTAGCTCCAACCCATGGTTCTATATATATCCCATTTGTTTTCAAAATATAAATATTTAAGATGCAAATCATTCATCACTTCTATGCCCACTAATTAAACCTTCATTATGGAAAACAATATTTTATTCCTACTCAAGGTATTTATAACATTGCTCATATTCATTGGCAATTATTTAGGAAAGAGGAATAGCCTTATAGATATTAACCCATTTAATGTGCTTTTGGGTTTAACTTTTCTTAATTTTTGGTTAACTTCAATGCCTAATGGTATATGGACAAGGCAAATTAATTTGGAAATAGGTAGTGCCTCCACTTGCATAGATATTGCACTATGACATAGAATTTATGATTATAGATAGAGTAGCCTTGTTCAACATTCTACAAAAATACATGATTGATCTACCCTCTAGACTCAACACAATTTTGATTATACTTCCCCTAGAAACATAATACACTTGAAGAACCTTTCCAAACTCTAGGTTAAATAACATAGTCTACTTAATCATTTTCTTCCTCAAGAGTGTAAAAATCTTAGTAGTCATAGTAATCCAATCAAACTTGACTTTCCTCATACAATGAGTTAAGGGTGCACAAATTGCTCTAAAGTTTTTGATTAAATGTTTGTAGAAACTTTCCAACCCATGGAATATTAGAACTTCATCTTTTCTTCATGGTTTTATCCACTTGACTATTTCCTTAATCATCTTTGGATCCTTGAGACATAATGAATAAAAAATATGCAAGTTCCTTCCTTATTAATGCATATTTCTTTAGATTTAGGTATAGTTATTACTTTATCAATTACATTAGTTTTTCTAGTATAGCTTTGATATTATATTGGGATTTTCCAAGATTAGAAAGAAAGAACTAGGATATACTTCCACAAGATATGAGCACACAACATAAGCCTAATGATATTATCAAAGAGTTTATTGAAATATACAAGGTGGCCTTGCATAGGAAAAGTAGTCGAGGTAGGATAGTAGGACACATTGTCTAATTACCTCTCCAAAAGTGCAAAACTTGCGAGCTCACTTGACAAGTGTGTGAGCAAGTGGCAAGTATTTATGCACTATGTGTCTCTCAAAGTGAGGAAACATGTCTCAGCCACATGAGCTAAGATAAAACTCTAAAATTACCTAAGTGGAGACTTAAGCAATGTGAATAGGTCAATCGAGAAAGTGGAGGTAAACTAACTAGTTATGTAATGACCCTATTTACACTAACAATTATTTTGTCCATGTGATAACACTTGTACAATTTATTTTAAGATGTAGTTTGTGATAAATTTTGTATGACTAGGATCACTAACATAGTTAGTAACATGATGACAATGCATGAGCACAAACAACTCAAACAATCTCTACTCAACCAAATTCTTACTTGTCCTTGCAACTAGGACTCATCCTTCTTCACAAAACTCTTTTTTCAACACACCAAAATAGAGATTAAGGCACAAAACCACTTGTAGATTCTCAAAACACCTTAAGCAACATTAAAATGACTAGTTCAGGCAAAAAAAATCTCTAACAACTCTGTCCTTCATTTCCCAAGCATTTATTCACCATAAACTAGTAGTATTCCTTAATAACTTTTACCATCAATAAAACTAATAGAATCTCCTAACTTTGTACACAACTTCAAGGACCTTTTTGGGCCTTCTCAAACCTAACAAACTTTAAGTACCAAGTTGTTTACAACAAATGACCCAAATGATTGACCACCCCAATTCCTTTGTAAGCCTATTAGACTAGTACACATGAGGGTTTATTAAAAAAACTTAACCCCAAGCCCATTCCTCTTTACTAGTGCCTCAAACATGTACAGATACATTTTCACAAACTATTTGAACTATCTTCCACATTTCATTCATGATATTCTATCAAACACTCAACCCAATTCTTCATTTTTTGTTTCAAAAAGAAGACTGTCATAAAACTATCATAACATGACAATAGCAAGAATAGGATCTATCTTCTATAATATCACCAAATCCTTTATAAAGGTGAATCAAGATGCATCTAATAACCCTTTCCAAACAACCTTTCCTAAAAGGAATACCTTTTACATCACTAAAACTCAAAATCTTGATTGTACACTATCAAATTCCAGAATTTTGCATAAACTACAGACCTAGGGCATCAAAGTTTCCCATGCTAACCATCATCATTCGATTTAAGACTTTGGAATATGAGATAACATGTAAAAGTAAGTCTTCTTACCAAAATTTAGGATTTTTCATCGTTGAAAATGGGAGAAACACAATTTAGATCTTTGAATGTTTGCTTGGTTTAGCAGGAAAACTAATGAACAAACATTATAGACTAGCACCTTTTGACGAAAGATACGAACGAGAAGCTTCTAGAAAAATAGTGTTTTCTGAGCTTTATAAAGCTAGCGAGCAAACAACTAATCCATGGGTATTTGAACTTGATCATCCTGGAAAACATAGATTAATTGATGGAAGAATAGGAAAGGTTTTTGAACAACCTGTTACAATAGGAATAGCTTATATATCGAAATTGTGCCATCAAGTTGATGAAAAAATTCATGCACGTTCCAGTGGACCTTATACATTGGTTACACAACAACCACTACCAATGGAGGAGGAGAGGTTTTGAGCACTGAATATGGCCGTATAGAGGCCCGAGATCAAGAATTTGCAAGAAATTAACTAAAAACAGAGTATTTTATTGAATCTTTTCCTCATACAACTTTCCTCAACCTTCCTTGAAGTTTATGATGCTTCAAAAGGATTAAATAAACAAACCCAATGCCTAAAACTAACTCTTCAACTACTTTGTCCCTTCACCTTCCACCTTCTTACAATTTGTTGCTTATGACAACTTTTGTCAATTTGTGCAACTTTTACATTATGTATCAAATGACACCAAAATGACTAAGTAGGACCTTTTACAAGCTAAATGTATCCATTTAGGCTTTATTACAACATAATATCAACTATACTAAATCAAAATCTAAGATTGGCTTATTGAGGCATGTTTATGCTAGGGTGCACTTGCACCATAACACCATAATCCAAAGCTACCCATTGAAATAGGTTGAATTAGTTAAAAAATAAAGTCATAAGGTAGGATACTAAGATTTAGGTTTAGATTAGTTACAATGAAGGTTCTATTAAGTTACTAGGATCAACCATAAGGGATAACTACACAAGAACCAATGAATACAAAATAACAATATTATAACATCATGTGAGCACTTGGATAGATGAATATATGGCTCATGATGATCATAATTAATTCAAATAATCTACTCTACTATTACCTTTCATGATACTTATGTGGTTCTCATTTTCCCTTCTATATTATTGTAACAATAAATGACTATCAATAATAATTATACTTTAGAAAAATAATTAATAATAAAATCATATAAATGTAATAATCAATTTATAAAAATAAATTATCTCATAAAATTCTAATAAACATATCCAAAATTAAATTTATAAATAATAAATAGTAAAAATAAAAATGATAATATTAGAAGTAATAATTGGGGATGTTTGATGACAATGCAGGAGCACAAACAACTCACACAATCTCAACTCAACCAAATTCTTACTTGTCCTTGCAACTACAACTCAACCTTCCCTCACAAAACCCAAGTTTCATAAAACCAAAACTAAGATTAAGGCATAGAACTTCTTGTCAAATCTTCAAAATACCATAAACAACACCAAATTGATAGACTCAAACCCTTTCACCAACTCATACAACCCAAACATGTAAACTTTCAAAAGTAGACTATCCAGATCAACAATTAGGCCATTTAGACCACATAAACAATCAAATTCTAATTCCCAAGCCCATTTCTCTTTACTAATACCACAAACAAGTGTAAATATTCCTGCACAACATGATTAGATCATTCCCCAATCTTTAATTATGATATTTCAACAAACACCCAACCTAAACCTTTCATTTTCTAATTACCAAATATGACTATCACAAACTACCATGCACAGATCAACATATAAATGCACACAAAACCTTTTAGACCACCAAATCCTACCTAGAGAGGGCTCCAAGTACACCACTACAACCTTTTAAATCACTGTCACCCAAATGGAACACCTTTTTCATCATCAAAACTCAAAATCTTTATTGTTCACTGTCCATTTCCAAAATTTTCCACACTGTACAGACCTAGGGATCACTAGATCTGACCAAAACCAAACACTCAACCCCTAAAACTTAGGAATCCTTTAAAATGCTCATCAAACATCTCATTCACAAATTTACAAGGGATTTCAATGGTTAAATATTGAGAAATACAATTTTTAGTACACACTGTTACCCTAGATCAGGGTTTCTACCCGCCTGGAGAAGATTGCTTATAACTTTTACAATACTAAATGATTTTTCATGAAACCAAAATTAAATCAAAGAAGATTCATAGGGATATCACCTTCAATGGAGGAGGAGAGGTTTTGAGCACCATTCATGGCCATACAATGGCCATAAATCATGAAAATGTTGGTTAACTGTAAAAAAAATAGAGTATTTCATTGATTTTTTCACTCATACATCATTCCCTCTGCTTGCCTCAAAATTTGAGAGGATACAAAATGCTTTAAATAACCAAACCAACACCTACAAACTAACTCTCCAACTACCTAACTCTTCATATTCCACCATTTTACAATTTGTTGCATTTTTGCAATGTTGCTTTAACAACATTTTGACAATTTTTTGCAACCTTTACATTTAATGCCCAATGAACCCAAAATGCTTAACTATGACCTAAAAAAAACTTAAAATGATCAACTAGACCTTATTAAAACATTAAGACATCACGTTTAACTCAAAAACTTGAAGTTGCCTTATGGAGGCATATCCTTGCTAGGGTGCACCTGCACCATTGTCTCGGCCAAACAAAAAATTCCAAGTCCTCTTAGATCATTAAATGCTCCTCCTTGTAGTCTTTTATGCCCTGCAACCTTCATCTTTACCTTTGGCTTGAGTTGGTCTATGCCAACTTGTTTCCACTTCATGTTGTCTCTATGAATCTACTCCTTCATGCCCTGATATGTTTGAATCTCCCTTTTTTCCTATCTATTGCATCTTGATCTTCAAAATTTTCCCTATCCAAAATATTATTACTACAAAGAAATGATACATTGTTTCTACCACAATACCTCCATCTTTCTTCAACTCTTTGTAAGTCTCCAAGATCAATTCACCCTTGATCTTGTCTTCATCCAATCTTGACACCAACTCAATATCTTCTCCCTTTGAGATCAGGTCCTTTATCTCTCCTTCACCTTCATCTTCATGCTTGGGAATGGCTGCAATGTCTTTGTCCTCTTCATCCATGAATTCTTCTTTTGCATCTTCAATTTTTTCTTCTTTTATCTTCATTTTCCTTCTCCTTTTGACTATCTTCTTAATGGGCCATACAACTTTCTTTTTTGCTTCAAATGCCAACTGAATGCTTGTCTAAGCAAATGCTCCATCCTCAATTGGGACTCCTGGAACTCCAAATCCAATCTTCTTATGTCTTGCTTCAGTGTTGCTATCTCTCTATCAAAATTCTCTTGCCTCTTTCTCTCTTTTCTTCTTTCCTCTACCTGCAAATGCCTTCTCAACAAATCCATCTTATTCTTTACTCAAGCAAGCTTCTCCTTGCTTCTTAACTCTCTGCCTCACCTAGGTCTCTTCTCTTTTCTTCTACCTAGTCTCTTGGCCACCAATTTGAACACAACCACAAAAACACAGCCACAAACTCTCTGACTCGACCTTTCTAAGCTTTGATACCAAATTGATGATAATGCAAGAGCACAAACAACTCACACAATCTCAACTCAACCAAATTCTTACTTGTCCTTGCAACTAGGACTCAACCTTACCTTACAAAACCCTTGTTTCATAACACCAAAACTGAGATTAAAAAATAGAAATTCTTGTTGAATCTTCAAAATACCATAAACAACACCAAATTGACAGACTCAAACCCTTTCACCAACTCATACAACCCAAACATGTAAACTTTCAAAAGTAGATTGTCCAGATCAACAACTAGGCCATTTAGACCACATAAACAATCAACTTCTAATTCCCAAGCCCATCTTTCTTTACTAATACCACAAACAAGTGTAAATATGCATGCACAACATGATGTAATGCCCAAAGCCTAACACTAAAATACAATTAAGGACAAAACACAAATTTGAAATTTTGACTGCAAACACTAGCATAATTCCCAAAGACAACGTCCTATACACGCACTTCATGAAAGCATAACAAACATTTGACTGGAATAAATTAGGACTCACCCATCTACATAATTGTTAAGGAAATCATGGTTAAGTTTCAAATGGAGATATGGAATCCACATCACCAAGGTAGGCTTGATTAGTTCTACTAACACATCAATAATCACAAACTTAATTCAAGTCACAAGATATGCAAATACAATATATATACCAATAGTAACTTCAAGTAATAGTGACAGAACAAGCCTAGGGGCCAGACCTAATTCCTTGAGGGCTTGTCTTTGACAGCCTTGCCTACGTATATAATTCGCAGAGGAACCGTAGTTCGACAACTAGACTCCAACCATCTCCCACATGGTTGGATAACAAAGGAATATAATCACTAGGTCAAAAAGAGGGCTTAACATCAACATCAAACGCAAACCACTAATACCTCTCCACACAGTAATAATAGGTAAAAAGTGTTCATGGTCAAGGATTGTGACTAGACCCACACATAGGAGTTCTCAAGAGTTTTATTAAACAAATTGAGTTTTCTCCAACTCATATTACCATCTAGGTTTAAATCATAAATGGTTTCACAATACTTTGGTTAACCATAAAGACATTAATACAAGTAACTCTATCTTTTTATTCAAACATAATGAAATTAGAAGAACTAGCTAGCAACAAGGGTTGGTCCCAATGATACATTTTGATCTTACACATCTAGAGATTATAAGAGTAAAGATATTCATATGTCTATTCCATTAACGCCAATTAACTTCTAATAGGCATCAAATCATTTCCATAATATACCGATTAATAATCAAGTAATATTTGAACAAAAAAATTGAGCTTAGAACTTAATAATCCAACATTGTAAAATCACACAATACTAATTTAATTATTAATCTATGAAAATATACTGAAGGATCATTCAAAATCATAATGACAATATGATAATGATATTTGGATTATACATTAGAACCAATATAAAGATAAAAAAAAATATCTATTTTCCAAGGAATTGAAAACCAAAAACTCTAATGATGCAAGTTAATGATATTTACAACATTAATAGTCTTCCTTGAGCCAATCCTAATGGTCAAGAATGCTAAGCTTAAGAATAATTAAATTCAAGGAACAATTAAGATTCTAAGTGTAAAAAGCTACTTCTTAATTCATTATTAACAAATATAGGATAAGGGTCAATTCTCTTTTCTTTCTTTTTTTGTCGCGTATTTTATTTATCAAATTTTCTATATGCTGATTTGCAGCCAAACTAGTAAGTCTTAAAATAGTAATAACTTTTATGTTACTTATCCAAATATTAAAATTCAAAATGTTTTGGAAAGGTTAAGGAGAGTAAAATAAAACCCACAAAGCATTTAATAAGGTTCTAAGAAATGTGAGAGCAGTTTTATCTGCAACACACATCACTATTCTCTGCCTAGAACGGCTGCTCCTCCCTTGGAAGAGAAAAATTGTCAATTCTGATTTGTACTATAAATAATTAATATCGATTAAGTCATAATCTTCTATTCTATTGAACAATTCAATTCACAAATTAAACATCTTAAAATAAATTTGTTATACTTTTTTTTTTATTAGACTGCAGGAATCGGGTAGCACGACCCCCTATAAACTACAGTGCGCCTGGTAAACTTTTTAATGTGACCGGTGGCGCTAAAATTTATTATACTTATTAACTGAAGTAAACGACATTAATTTTATTATCCAATGCTATTATAATATTATATCAATCATAATCAATGACAATAGTGATTATTTTTACTCATTAATGTACACAAGTAAGTCTATATATATAAAAAACCTCCCTTCTTCCATTTATACCTTGAACATACCAAAATATTATCATTGCCTTTATAATCAATTTCATAATTTTGTAACCTAACATGCTACCAAAATAATTATATTATAAATGAGTTAAATTAAGCTAGATACTAACTGATTTGAGAATTCCTAAATCAAAACCTATACAAATTATTTTGATGAGGTATGTTAACAACAAAGCACCCCCCTGATGTTGCTGCATGCACAATTCTCCACCTTTCCATCGATACCATTAATGTTTGCCTTAGTTGTAGCAAACATTGGCCTCATTATCTTTGAATTTCTTTGAGAGGGATCCATTTAAAATAATTAAGGAACTCACAATGGCTAAATTTCTCAGATGGTGGATCTCAGCATGCCTTTTCTCTTACTAATGCTACAGAAATTTTAAAACTGATAAACTCAAAATACTTATAAATGTAGATTAACCAACTGTTGCTGTCTTTTTCTATAAGTTACAATCAGCAGTACTGATGTTTGCAGCTGAGCTAATAAAAATTCATTTTCTATTGCTTGAAGATGGTGTTTATGGTTTATATTTGTGTATTGACACCAGACCTTGAATTTAAATGCCTATCAAATAAAAAAAATTATGGCTGATAAAAAGAATTTACTAGATCACTCCATCTGTTCAGATTTTTGCAAAATTGAATTTCTAACTATTATGAAGATATACACTTTCTATATGCATTATTGGTGTTAATATTGGCATGTTATTAAAATAAAATTAATAAATAAATACTACAGTTTATACTGCAATACTGAAATTTGTATGTCACAAGTATTCTCTGAAATCCACAGCTAAAAATAATAATATTTTTTAAAAAATGAAGAAAATCATCAAGATCAATCACATTATCTAGAAACTGCACCAAAATTTAGCTGAAGTTACAAGCTCTATTGAGAGTGGTAATATAAAGAAGAATGGCCAAAAAGGGAATGCTTTCTAGGTTCATTCTATGACATGGTTTGACTGTAACAAGAAACATCCAGAGTTATAGCTCGATCTGCTACCCCATTCCATTCATAAATGATAAATGCTTCTTATAGGCTAAACCCCAAACTAGTTGGAAAAACACAATACTAGAAAACTCTATAAAAATAATAATTACCATCCATAAACTGGAAAGAAAGTAGTAAGAATAAAGGAAGAGCAAAATGATTGAGCAGAAGTTGAAGGCTTAAAAGACTACCTGGAGGGTTTTAGACTATCATGAAGCTCTTTGTTGCCTGCGATTCCCTCCTCATACATGAAACTAATAGAGGAGGAGGAAGTTGCTTTCATCCCCTTTTTTTTATATGGTTGAATGCAAAGATATTGTTGAGATGGGACGCTATCATCCTTTGCATATGTTGTCCCTCTAAATAGATTTTCCACTGCTAAAATCCTTCAACAGTATTTTGTTGTTTAGCAGCCACTCACACTGTGGCACAGGAATATTAGCAATACCATAGCTGGTAGCTCCTCTTGTTCTGTTGTTGTTTTGGTAAGCCCCTATAGCCCATCATCACTAAAAAAAATAACAACTATCACCACAACATTGTACAGCGTGGCAACACTATACCATGATTTTACTCAATAAGATATGAGATTCAACCTCCTCCATTATCTGAGATTCAGTTTATTGTTCTCAGATATTCAAATAGCATTCATCCTTTTATTAGAGAATCAAATAACAATCAGCTTTCTATTATCATTGAGAGATTCACATTTTTGTTACCTATCTCCCTTTTTTTTTTCACCTGCTCTCCCACTTGGTAAGATATGCATTCATTGCCTATCCCCCTTTACAAGCAACAATCTGTCCTTTCTTTCTTTCTTTTTACTCCTTCACTGTGGAAGCGTAACCTCCCAGATGTGTCGCAACCATGCACAATAAATCTCCTTAAATTTTGTGAACCATCACTTGCCCAAAGGCCATCCTTTCATTAATTCTCTTAGCTCTCAACCTCTCCAAGGGTCATCTTTTGGTGGAGCAATAATGGTAAGTTGGCCCCCATTGGATTAATCGACATAACCTTTACACTGCTCCCCCACTTTCATACGGTACTCAACTCCAATATCTTTATTCATAACTCTCACACCAACCACTACTGCCTCTGAGTTCTGACATATTTGCCAACAATAGCACCAGTTCCATTTTTAAGTTGAATCTTAAGACACTATGTTTATCGGTTGTCTCATTTGGATGAGAATTATTTGTTTATTTATTTTTATCCAATACTACATCTAATAGTAGTTATTATTAAACTTTATTAATACCACATCACTTGGACAGCCATCTATCAATTTTACAAATTGATAGGTAATGATGTTAAAACATAAAAATTAATTTTATAACTATGATATGAAATTTGATAATGCTTCATAAAACCAACTTAGCTTTAAAACACAATGATAATCTATTTATTATTATTAGCTTCCCTAAATGGTCAATAATGAAAATCATATTTTTGAGAAAGTAAACAAAGGTTTTCTCTGAGCAATAATCACATTATAATTGAGTCAACAATAACTAGAATCGCCAAAATGATACCACCAATTAATTATGCAACTTGCTAACTAGATCCTTCAAGCTAGTAATAATATGATAATTCTACAAAATAGCATTGATGCTACAAGGTTATACTAACATTATCTACAAAATGAATACCAATAATTAATAACTTGATAGCTATTAAGATGATAACTACGAATAACTCAATATCTATTCAAAAGATATCTAAAATTATCAAACATTAATAGCTTGAAATCCTTTCAAATGATAGATAAGATTATTAAAATGATAATAACTTGAAAAGGTATTCAATACCTTTGAAGTATATATATATATATATATATATATATATATATATATATATATATATATATATATATATATATATATATATATATCAAATCATTATCTTAATAAATATCACTTATATAACAATTATGTCTAAATTATGACTAATCACATAGTGAAATAACTATACACAACTACCCAAGGATATTGAGTCAATAACTCTTTTAATTCCAATGAATGTAAAACCAAATAGTAACTATTAAAGAATAATAACTTGTTGACTTTTACATTTACATTAATTAGTTCAACAAGAATAGAAATTTGCTAACTTTTACATGCAATAGATATTATAACTACCCTCAACTTAGTCATTATCATCTTAATGGCATACAGTTAATTTAAGTAATAGGATAGTTCTTATGTTTATAATTGAATGGGGTTGTGACGATGATATGGAGGGAGGGGTCTTACACATGATTAAATCATTCCCCAATATTTAATTATGATATTTCAACAAACACCCAACCTAAACCTTTCATTTTCTAATTCCCAAATAGGACCGCCAAAGACTACCATACATATATCAACATATAAATGCACACAAAACCTTTTAGACCACCAAATATTTCCTAGAGAGGACTCCAAGTACACCACTACAACCTTTTAAATCACTGTCACACCCAAATGGAACATTCATCATTTTGTTTCTTTCTCTCATGTTCCCAATATAGCCCCTATGTGGTTGTTTCTTCTAGGGGGTAACATGAATTTTTATCTATAGATGTCATTGCCTAGTTCGCAAAGGATGGAAATGTGGTAGCTTGTCAAGTTTTTATAACTTGGCATTGAGTGTTTAGTAGAATTTTTTTTAATAATTCTATTTAGATAAGACTGAAATTTCAATGTAATAATTTTTCAATACATAATATTTTAGCTATTTAATGATTGAATTTCTTAGCATTCTAATTTTCAATATGAAAAGTACCAACCTATGTCTAGCCACGTGTCATGTAAAAGGAACTTTTAATTCGAGTCAAAGATATACATGAGCATGCATTTATATGAGTAGATGGTATTTTAAAAAATGGAATAAATTAGTTTTTCATAGAAGAGTGATCATTAAAAATTAATTGAAAGGAAAATTATTCAAGAAAAGACTCAAAGTTAGAAAAGTATATAAAATATTATGAAATCCATTTATATGTTTTAAAGGTAGACATTGTTAATATATTTAGCATGGTAAGAGTATGAGACTGTTCTAAATGTGCTATCATTACATTAAACTATTAAATATATTATGACTTGTGAGTTTCTTACATTGTGATAGTTAATAATTTTTCCAATCATTATCTACTTTTAATTTTAGAGTCATCAATAAATAATTAAATTTGTATAAAAACTAAGTGGAATTAATCCTTTGTGTAAGGAAAATTCTTATCCACCACCAGTTAATTTGATCAATAGTCATTCAAGGCTTAATTTTTCCTATAAAAATTATGAACACAAGGAATGTTTGAAAGTACCCCACAATATAATTTTTGATTGCTATTAATTTTAAAAAAATAGAGCATGATCAAATATGTTGGACATAATTAAATATTAAATTTAATTCTTGAAATTAAACATAAGAAATTCTCAAATGAACCCCCCACAACCCCCGCCCCCCCACGCACCCAAAATAGGTAAGCCTAGATAACATTCATAAAATTTATAAACATGCCGATATTTAAATTTTACTCCAATTATTTTTATCAAGATCTATATGTATTCTAGGTTAACATATAAAAATGATTAGTATATAACACCATGTTATAATTTAGGATCTTAAATTACTAATCATTATAAAATATAAATGAGAATTGCAAGATATGTAGTTTTAACACATTACATGATATATACATGGGGATAACCCATTTAGATTAAGAACTACATAAAGCATCATTTTAATAATTAAAACACTTATAAAATTATCTATATGAAATATAGATAGAACCTAGGGATATCACTTCTCCTCACACAAGTCTTTATAGGTGTAGAAACTCCAATTCTTACCAAATATCAATGAGGGAGAGCCTTCTTAATCATAGGAGAAGATGTGTAAAAATATATTCAAAACAACCATTTTAAAATAATCAATAATCTCATATTTATTAAACTATAATCATTTTGAATGAGATATCCTTATTCAAGCATTTACTAAATATTAGGTTTTAGAGCCTTATATTAGAACAATATATAGATGTTATAAGAGTATGATCCATAATGGATCATAACATTATGTTCTAAGAATAATAGATTTTGAATCAACATTAGCCTCAATTTCCAAATAACCTTCCTTATAAGGTATCCTAAAGGTCATATAAAGGAGCTTCCATCTCCAATTCATATTCATTTTATTACCTAAGAATTTATACCCTCTCAAAAGAAAGGCTCCATAATAATCCCTAACCATATATATATCCCATAAAACACTTGGGTTGCCTTTGGAGCCCTGATAAAGAATTTAGTTAACCCCTAACTCTAGAGCCAACCATTTATTCTTACAACCACTTATTTTATTCCTTATTGATTCATTAATAGGATCTATTTTTATAATACTTTTATTATTATAGAGAAAATAAATTTATTATATTTGAAGATTAAATTAAACATGTTGTGGTTATAATTGTGAGGTTAATTTTATTTCATATAGATATGGTTATTAGATAATATAAGAGGGTCAATCCATTCATGACTATGAGATTGTCAATATTTTTCTTTTAATTTTTTTACTAGATCATATTATTCTTAAACCTCTTTTTAAAAAATATGTTTCTTCTACTATAGCATTACAATAGATCTTGTAACTAAAAATGAACCCTATTAATGAAATTGATAATGTATTAAATACCAATTTTTATATATATTTTTTCTCTAAAAGATGGTAATATTATTCTCAAAAGATACTCATGGCTTCAACAATATTTATATATAATTTGGTTATCAATGTTTTTTATAAATGTAATTATAATTTTATAGACTCTATACATATTACTAACAAAAAAAGTAATTTATTACATTGACAGGTTAATCAAGATAAATGTTCACTATTCATGGAATATATATTGATCCTTTCTCATCTAGCAGTGTTTGGGATTATTGGGGTAAGATTCAATATCTATATCTATAGTTTTTCATATATTTTAGATTAATAATAGATAATTTTCTCTAATCTTCACATGCATAATCTTCATATATACTTATCATTTCTTGTATATTAGGAAAATGCTAAAAAACTAAATATTCTATGTTACAAATATGGAATTAAAATTGATTAAGTTTTTTCTTAATAATATTCCACAATAACCTTATACTACATCACCTTATAAAAGATACTAAAGAGAGAAAAAATTAATTAACTGTGGAAAAAACTTTAATATAAGATCTAAAATTATACAAGTAAAATTTGCGTTTTATAAAAAAAATTATATTTGATATTGAAGCATTGGCATATCTTTGTGTATAGATATTCATAAGGGATGCATTACAAATATTATTTGGACCAAATGGAGCCAATGTGACAAATGATCATAGTGCTTTATATATCAATCTTCCTTCTAATATGGTAAGAAATTTATCTTCATTTTTTCCTCTAAAAGAGCATACTAAACTTATCCCTTATAGATGATGTTGTAACTTGGTAGGGGCTAATAGTTATGGAGAATATTTTGATTTATGATTAGTTACTTTTTGATGGTAGGTTGGAAGCTTTTTCATGGGATGGGTTGGAGTTGCATTCAAAAACAATATTTCTCTTTACTCTAAAGCATTGGCCATTGGACTATCATCAGGATTGATGGGGAGCATTACTACTTTTACATCTTGGATTCAAGAAATAGTAAACTTAACAACTAAAGGCCATTGGGTAACTGGAATTATTGGTCTTCTTTTAGGTAAGATGCAAAAATAATAAAGTCTTTATCCCATTAAGGTTTGAAGTAAATTTTTCCTCATCATAGAGAAGTCAATTTACAAATTAGTTATATATATTATTCTCCCTATATATACATTTCTTTGGGATTATAATTTTGTTAAACTTAAAGAATCCAATAATTAAATTATCCATATAATAAAATATTATTTAAAAATGGCAGGAATGGAGCTCTCCCAAATGTCACTTATGCTAGGGATTGAATCTGCAAAGTTAATTGAGTATATTCATAGTAAAGTCAAGAAGCAACGATTAGTCTTGACATGGATCCCATCTTATGAATACAATCGCTTTCACTTATATGGTTTTATCTTTCTCATGTTTCTCATCGGAATATTGTGGGGAGGAAGCCTTGTTTTAGTAGTGTTTGATTTAACATCCAACCATAAGACAAAATTATGGATAGCTTGTGTGGTTGGACCATTTGGAGTGTGGATAAGATGGTTTATGGCACGTCTCAATGGCCAAGGAGTTGGAGCACAAAAGCACTTAAAATGGCTCCCACTGGGAACATTAATTACAAATCTCATAGCAAGCATCATGATGGCCACTTTATCAATAATTCATCAAGTGGTAAGAAATTCTTTTAAAATTATTTTCCTATATACTAGTTTAATTTGTTTCTATTCACTATATTATTACATTGAGCTCAAATTCTAAATGCAGGTTAAGGATCATACTAGAAAATTTGTGATAGAAGGCATTCAACTTGGTTTTCTGGGGTGCATGAGTACCGTGTCTACATTTGTAGTAGAAGTTCGAGCAATGCATCAAAGTGGCCATTCTTGGAGGGCTTATGTGTATATATTATTATCTTTATTTCCAGCATTTACTTTTGGGACTTTGATATACTCAATACCAATATGGATTGGAGTATTTTCTCAAACATGAAATATGTAATTCTAAATATTTAAAAAAAATAAATTAATTCCACATATTCCTTTACTTTATTTACTAAATGTATTTTACTATTTTTTGATACCAATGAATTATTTTATTATATAACAAAATCATGTAAAAAACATAGTCTAATTATAAATAATTCCCATTGAAAAGTAATGCATATATTTTAACTATCTTAAATAGAAATAATGTACATATCTAATTATTTTATATATTGGATTATTGTGGAAGGACATTATACATACATTCATTGAAGGGGCTTGAATAATAAAAATTTCTTGTATATTTAAGTATCTTTAGGGGATTTTTATTATACATGTCTTATATCTTATTTTATATTTCCATCTAAGATGAAGCTAGCTATATATATGCATTTAGGAATACTATCTTAATCAATTGAGTATAGGTACTAAAAGAATAATTCAAAGTAACTTCTACTTAAAGAAAATAGAGTAAGTAATCTAATTACTACTAGTTGCTACATGTAACTATTACTTCCATGGACTATAACTAACTAATCCTATGTTGCAACATGCATCTATTCTAACTTAATCATTGAATCAATACAAAATAAAGCATTGAATTGAACATCTTGAAATAACAATGAATTACAATGTAAAGTAAGAATCATAATTCAAAAATTTAATGCATAATATAACTTATTATTATGTGGATTTGGGAGTACATCAAGTGGACCTTGCTTGAGTGCTGCATTCCACAATATCTTCAATTAACTCAAAAAGTCAAATATCTAGAGAAATCTTCAATATTGTAATATATCAAACATCAAAACACAATGTAGCAATTGTTATTCAATCTATTTTTTGCAAAGATCTAACACATATTCTCTAACTACTCTGGTCTCTCAATAGGACACCTTCCTAAATAGGGCATGTTAGATTTTTTTTATTATCAAACTATAAATAGACTTATCCACAAATGCCAATTTTTTCTAAAAGATAGAAGAGGAATTGAGTTCAACAAAACTATAAAAACAACTAACTACTAGAAGCAAGAGTTCAAAAATTAAACAAGGATTCTACATTTTTTAAGAAAGCTATTATTACATAGGAACATGCTAGACAATACATCCTCATCATAACTATCATTCCTATTCAAAACACACTTCTTCTTCTTCTTCCAAGTTTATTTAGCGGATGGAATGCCACATGGATAACTATGTCCATAACCCCCAACTATCATCTTCATCCTATTCTAGAAAATATGCTAATGTTTTTCTTGATCGAATCCTTCACTGTATTGAACTGTCACCCCTTTGTTGCAGGTTATAAATCCTTATGCTACGAGTTGACATGTCTTTGAGTTGCAAGGGTTAGTTTTATTTCTAAAATCACATTCATAGTTAATCACCATAATTAATCAAGATATTCTATTAAACTTATAGACACCTGAAATCCATGCATACATTCATTAATACCACATACATAGTCTTTAAATGCTTGAAATACTTAAAGGTATATAAAAGGTCTTGGTAACGTCTTTAAAAACGTAGTAGAAATAAGATAGTAAAAATGAAATTACATTAGGAAACTAGTCAATTCTATGGCACATAATTTTCCACCCAACTTAAACTCTTGCTTGGCATAAAGAAAATTTAAAGTTGAAGGTTGTATAGTCCACCATTCTGGTTACCCTTGTGGACCCCAATTCAAGTAAAAGCCTTATTGATCTGATATCTGCATCCACCTTTCTTCCTCTACTGCATCTATTCTTGGTTTTCTTATTTAATGTGGGATAGGAAATAAAAGTAGAGGAGGATGAAAGGTGAGGGGAAGTCAAGTGATTCCATTCTATAGGGAAATTATGATGGATTTGTTAGACACACAAGAAAACTGAGAGAGGGGGGTTGAATTAGTTGCACATTAAAACCATCATTAATTTTCAAACCCTTATTAAGTATTAACATGAATGTAAGCAAACTGAAACATCAACACATCAACAACCATACACAATAGAACACTAGATTTACATGGAAAACCCTAACTAGGGAAAAACCACAGTGAGGATTAACTCACATATGTATGAATAACACCAAATACAATAGGCTCACTACTAGAAGGGCTCACTTCCTAAAAGAGAGAATGGCTCATTGCCAAAGGACTCACTTGTCTAAAATAGAAGAGAATAGAAGAATACTATTAAGGAGGTTCACTACCTCAGAGCAATAGGAAGATCTACCATAACAACTCTACACCATCTGTAACCTTCAACTCACTACCTCCAATAACTTTAGGTACACTAAAAATGTACACACCTGCTCACTACTTTTGATAGCCTTAGGCATTTAAGCTTGCACTCAGGTCTTAACACCTGATCACATTCCCATTATTTTAGATCACACAACACACCACACTCATCTCCAACAACTAACCTTTCTTATATATCCTTCGTGACCTTTGTAGACACGTAAAATGTCTTGATTAATACTGTGTATCTGATTTTGATCAACTAACACCGTTTCTTCCTAAATCACTTCAAATTCATCAATTAATTGAATAATCAACATTATTTAATTAAATTAAGCAAATTCAGCTATTAATCAAATAATTAAATTTATTTGATTAATTCATCCTTCTTCTAACTAATTATTCATCTTATTTAATTAAATCAAAATCATTTAATTAAATCCTATCTTAATCCTCCCATTTGATTAAATCAGTCAAATCAAATGTCACATCTCCTAATTCACTCCAATTAATTAATCCTAAATTAGCTTTCTAATCATCATTATCAAATCCTCCAGCTTTTAACTCCTCAAGAGTTAAATCAACCATGGTCAACTAACTAGGTTGCACATGAAAGTAATTTAAATTAATTATTTAATTCATCTATTTTCCCTCACCAAGGCATATTCCAAGGAATATTCCTCTCAACAACCTCTCATTCTATTTCCCTCCAAAGGTTTTCAAAAATATATCACATCCTCTTACATTTGCAATAAATTCTCTTACAACCTTTCAAATCCTCTTACATCCTCTCAAATCTCATTCAATTCCTCTTACAACAATTTCAAATTCTCAACCAACAACATTTACTTCTTGTAACGCCCCGTCATGCGAACCCCAAAGGACAAACCAATACAACAATTACCACACAATTTTTTTTTTAAGTAACATAAAATACATGAAATACACATTAAGTTATGACATGAGATTCATTTAAAAAAATTCACTAACACTTACGTCCCTTGGGGTACACGACGAGACATTACAAAACTTAAATATATAAACGACAAATAATTAATAAGAAACCATCCACATATGTATATACAACATAAACATGATTAAATTAAAACCCATAATGATAAACTCTCTATCATCATATAAAATCAAGGAATATATTTCCACAGATACAACATATCGAATAACAACTACCATGGCTCAAAAGCCGCACAGGGTTTATCATTACATTTCATTACAATGTTCAAGAGTAACAATGATATAATAGTGTTCCCCAACATGAATGGGAATCCATATAACAAGATAGAATAATACAACTAAGCAACAGAATACAAAATATCATAACTAGCTCCAAGAATTGGCTCCAAGATGGAAAACAACTCTGGGGTCGCCACAAATGACATCAGTCTGCACCTCTCGATCCTCGACTAGGGACCCAATGGGGTGCTGAGCATGTTCCACCTGACCATGTGGGTCCGAAGACCCACCCCCTGTGCTAAGGAGTTGACAAGAAAGACACCTCAACTAAGAACCTCCGAACATGGAACCACAAGATTCATCATCTTACAAGAGTAACATGAAACCCAAGGATAGTCACAACATCAATAAACCATGACCAAAAAACATGACATCTGAACATGACAACAATAAATCACTTCATAACAGTGATAAACCACTTCAGAAACATAGTAACAATAAATCAAATATCATAACATCAATAAATCACTATAACAACAATAAACCACTTTCAAATCATAAAAAAAATAGATCACCAAAACATATCAATAGACCACTTCCAGAGGTAAGCAATAAAACAACTCAAGGGGAATGCTAGAGGAGAGTGTCAT
Organism: Sequoia sempervirens; assembly: GCA_007258455.2. Taxonomy (NCBI): domain Eukaryota; kingdom Viridiplantae; phylum Streptophyta; class Pinopsida; order Cupressales; family Cupressaceae; genus Sequoia; species Sequoia sempervirens. The sequence goes on from VDFB02072504.1 coordinate 77,116, forward strand.
CGCATGGCCTTACATAGATTATCCAGACAACTTGTCTCAAGGTGTCGCCTCCATCTATACATGGATTATCTAGACAACCTATCACCAGGTGTCATCTCCATCTATGGTTATCTTGACTGCCTATCTCAAGGCACCGCTCCATAGGGTAACTCATGTGGAACCATTAACCTCTTGTGGAGACGAGGCAATGATCATGCCAACCACGGCCTTCTCGGCCCACCTTTAGTCTACGAAGCGCTAACAGGCGGACGAGACATCCATAATTATCTTATTAATGTTTTACTACCCATCCCCTAATTAATTAATCAGGTTATCACTTTTTATTCTAACTCTAACATGGGTTATCATGACAACCCCTTTGTGCACCAACGCCCACGTAGAACCACTCTCCCTAGAGACCCAAGCCATAAACCAAAATCCAAGGGTTGTACCAACAAAGAAACATAATATCCAATCTCAATTGAAATACATGTGAGGCATTATCCATCTCACCAAAATTACAATACAGAATTCCCATTTACATGATACAACCCTTCCAAAAGAATGATGCCAAACCACTTGCCACAATAAGAGAAAATAAAAGATAAAACATCAGCTAACACTTGTCTCAAGCCTCTGGAAGACCAAGGAGAACAACTACCCAAAAGGAAAGGTAAAAGAAGTGATGCAATTCCAACATGAAAACCTTAACATTTGAAAATATATTCAACCAAAATGACTCAAACGGAAAACAAAATAATAAGGAACCATCATCATTCTTTATTAATCCAACACGATCTTAATGACTAAAATCACCTCTAAATCCAAACAACTCAAGAGGGTAGACACAATGAAATGGTACCATCAAACCAACCTTTAACGCACACAAGTACACTTAATGAAAATCCACTAAAGAATAATTCATCAATCAAAACATGCGTTTACACATCCCTTTTAAAACCTGAACTAATCATGGAACTATATATAAATATCAAAAAAAGTTATCAGACACATCCCAATTGATCAAATTATAATTCTAGTTTCAATACATACATAAATATAAATATATATGTAATTCAATAGGTAACTTTAAGGGACCATTTTAATACTCCTTACATTCTATTTAAAAGTCAATACATATTTACACCAATCACTTACATCCACTAGCACACTCAAGCTATACACTAAGAAGAAGAACATTAGATATTCATTTACATTTTATTTGCTCATCAATTAAGAAGTCATTGAAAATAATAAAAGAAGTTATATAACATCTTCTATAATTAAGCCTATAAATATATATATCTACGCAAATGGACACGTTCAAGCAATAAATCATAATAGGCATTTGAAATCATCACTAACAAATTTCTTTAACAACTTACTCAAACTAAAGACTATACATATAGTAGAAATAACAATACCTAAAAGTAACCCCTAGCAACAACCACTATTACTAATACAAACATAGTGATAGTATTAAACTAACATAAAGGAAACGATAAATTCTGAAGAATTATTTAACTCCTCTTTATAAGTTATCTAAAACAACTAAAGAAAACATTATTTTAAAGATCATCAACATTCCGACTTTTAAGGATATCACAACATTGTGAAATTGAAGATATAATTCGATAATCTTTGCCATAAGGCAATAATCACAACTGTACTTAGCCAGTCATTCATCCAAATGTCTATGACAATAATCAACTGATTTTCAGAGTAATATTTAATTATTCTTTTAATGTAAAACAATTCTACATTCAATCCTTTAACTATCCTATATATTTAATCAAATTTCTTTCAATTATCTACGGATGTCAATAAAAATCACTTTCCTACTAGATTAATCACCTAGGAAGGAATCTTCTTAATTAACAGTCATCACTACAACACATGCCCATCAAATAGAAGACATTGATTTTCTAATCAAATTTTGAAACAAGGCCTTCACTCTAAACTCGAATGAGAGAATCTATGATTAACTCATAGCGCCATACAAGCACTAAAACATTGAAATAAAAGAAAAGGTAGACCAAGAACGAAATCAACATAACTAAAAATGAATTTCAGTGAAATAGAAGAACCCAAAACCACCATCGAATTCAAGCAACACTCAGGAAAATTAAATTGAAATAGTATAACTTAACCAGGGTCAAATCAAGTAAATGTGAACCAAATTCTATGGCACAACATAGGCAACCAAGCAACAAGGGAATAATAGGGTAGCAACAACTTTACCAGTGAGGGCAACATAGCATATTCTCATCGAAGCCAAGTAATATGCAAATCCAATCTTTTGCACATAACATATAAGCTTTGAATACCAAGTATATATTGCAAACCATCGAACACCAAGACAGTTATCAAAATAAAACGAGTATCCAATATCAATTGTATGGCGCAGAAATAAAATATCAATGTATAGGTAGTATCAATTCAATAATACAGAGCATCTAAAGCCAAGATATAATATATGCATTGTAAATAAAAGGCAATACCAAGCAACGAATGTCAGCTAAAGTATACAACCAACGAAAGAAAATCAAATGCTAAGCATAATCAAAGTATCGAGTTGCTGGCAGAACTAACAAAATTTCCAGAGAATGACATGCAACGACTATCATCTATATGTTAACATTGAATCTCAACCATGCATACCATGTACGCCAAAACTAAGAAGAGCTAAACATGATTGGCAAACCACCTAAGGCCAAACTGAATACATCAAATGCAGGGTATACACCATCAACAAGGGTAGGGTTATAGTTTCAAATAGAAACAACGTACAACTTTAACTCGATAAGAGTTACACAACAAGTCCACAAAGAATGGAGAGGGCATACTAACATCGGCCAAGACTGGGTGGACACCTCCCTTGCAATGTACATGCTATTCACAAGTTTTGTTACGCAAGTTGTGAGAGTTTGAGCTTAGAGGATGACAAACATAGGTGGAAATTTCGACAAGAATTCACCATACGGGAGTAATGAAAGCTAGATGCGCCTAAAGAAAATAGTGGAAAGAATTAAGAACCTCGAATAATGCCATTAATGAGATGAGTCAAGTGGTAGCTACATAATATGTGCAACATGTAAATGGCCAAGCGATGAGGGTAGGGTGCGCTCCATGGGAACTAGATTAAAAGGACATCAGAAACCTTCAAGTAGCTATTACAATTACCGTGGTAACAAGTATGCCAAGTTGGAAACAAAGAGGAGGTGCACAAAATAAAATTGAAAATTCTGCATACAATATTCAACAAATCCAAATCACCATTCAGCAAAAGTAAATCTCATGCCCAAGTAAAGGAAAATGAGGAATACTAAATACATAGAGTATACAGCGAGTGCCAATCAGGAAGGGTATTAATAGAAAACCGAAATCAATCTTACCAAAAACCATGCATCCGATAAAATATGTTCTATTATTCAAAATGAAAGCTTGTTAATTTCAAAGTAAATCTTACTGATGCAGGAGCATCCAGTGGTGTAAGGGCAATCTTGCATCACCCAAAAATAGTTAAATTTCAAGTTTCTTAGTTTTTAGATGTTTTTACATTTTTGGATACCCTTTTCATCATAATGAAATTCCCAATTTATGGTTTTTATTTTCTATTCCTGGGTTGAAAGATATTGCAGTTTTAGTTTCCCAGATTTGCACTTGAAAATCTTCCGAGTTAGATTTGAGGCACTTAGAGTTCCCGGAATGGCCCCGAAACTTGCTAAAATTGGCATAGCAAATTTTGAGTACGTTATTGACTTCGAGACCTTTCCAACGGTTCAAATGGTTCGCGAATCAGAGTCTTGGATCAAAAGTTATGGCCCCGAGAAGTTGGCGCACTTTCTAGAAGATACAATTGCAAATGTTCTTTTGAAATTTGAACTTCAACTTGTAATTTTTTGACACCAAACTGCCTAAACTCAAATTTGAATGTTGTTTTGGCTCCAAACTAAAGAGGAGCTCTATTTAAGGGCGGGTTTCTAACTTTTGGGTAGCTTTTTGGGGACAAGTTCGCATATTGCGAAAGGTTATTTTGTAGCTTTTTGTAACTTGCATGAGTTGTAGAACTTGGGGATTGAGATCCTCTGCATGTAAGAAGCTCCATTTTCTGAATAATACAATTATTCTCTTGTTTTTGGGTTATTTTTTGTGTCTCGGGCTGTTCCCTCATCAAGTAGTATCAGAGTGAGGTTTTCTTGAGCGTGTGGACATATTGCCGATCGTGAGGCAGTCTGCACCAGGACCGTGGTTGTGGGTCGAGGTAAAGAAAGATGCCTCCAAGAGTGATGCCTAGTAGGCATGGTGGTGCCAAAGGTGGTCGAGGCGGCAGAAATGTTGGTGGAAGAGATGCACTGGCATCCCTCCAAAGACAGATTGATGCATTACAAGAGCAGTTGAGAAGAGGGTTAAACCTAAGAGAGGAAAGTGAGGATGAAGGAGAGGAAGAAGGTTCAAATGTAGAAGAGGAAGAAGAAGCAATTGATCAAGACCAAATGCGGCTAATAAGGGCCATTTTGAAGATCAGGAAAAGACCTAGAGCAGAAGTCCCCAGTTATTCTGGAAGTCTAAACCCGGAAGAGTTGATCAACTAGATCAACGAGCTAGAAGAATATTTTGAGTATGAGGAAATAGAGGACCTAGATCAAGTTAAGTTTGCGAAAATGAAGCTGAAGGGCCATGCTAGTATTTGGTGGAAAGAGGCCCAGTTGGAAAGAAATCGAAGAGGAAAAGGAAATATCACCAGATGGGACCGCATGGTAGAGAAACTGAAGAAGCAGTTCATACTAGTGGACTACGAGTTAGATCTGTTGAATAAATTGCAAGGGTTGAAGCAAGGAAGCAGATCTGTGAAAGAATATACTGAAGATTTTCATAAGATAATCATTAGAACGGGCCACACAAAGGCCAATAAGGAGAAGGTAGCCCGATATCTTAATGGGTTATGACCGAGCATTCAAGAGGAGTTAAGCCTAGTCAGAATGACCACCATTGAGGATGTGTATCAGTTTGCTCTGAAGGTGGAAGAGAAGCTGAACAAAAGATTTGATGGCAAGCAAAAAAGATGAGGAGGTCAAAGTGGAAGGGGCAGTGGAAGACCTTCAGGAAACCGAAATGATGATGAAAAGGAAAGTTAAGATGTGGGTACCAGCCGAAGCCAAAGGAATGATAACTTCTACCGCCCTTATGATCAAAATAGTGGTGATC
>VDFB02072506.1:0-20015 GCA_007258455.2 Sequoia sempervirens
ATAGTGATCCGGTGAAGTGATCAGATCAGCTTGTCAACTAGATGTCCTGTTCTTCATTCTTTCTATCAGTAGATTATAGAATCTTACTTCCCTTGTTGGTAGGAGCAATACTAACATTGTGGACCATACTGCTGACTCTACTTACCATCAATGACAACACAAGTAGCCAAAAAAAATCTCTTCAAATCCATATACCAACAATCTCCCCCTTTGGCATTGATGGAAACACTTAGTGAAAATTTGACTAAGTGTCAAAACTAAAAGCTCAACAAAACCAAAAAAATTGTTCCCCCTTGGATGTCAAAGAAATTTTTAATTTCATTCTCTACCACTTTGTAATCAATGAAAAATCTTTTATACTTCCGCTCTACATTTCTTTTACTTATTCTCTCCCCTTTGCAAAACATAGAGCTGGATAAAAATTTGAGAAACTGTTGCAAAAATCAAAAGATTATTTTATACTTAGTTTTAATTTCTAGAAGGAATTTCTTCCAAGAGTCCACCACAATCCAAATAGCTATAATCAAGTTGTTATTTTATGATGTCCTATTGATAATCCGTACAAGGGATTCAGGAATGGTGATAGCTTCTTCTATCTTTTATCCTATCTTTAGCACTTCAATCATTTGCTCTAGTCTACCTTCAATCAGGTCTTTTACTCTTCAAAAGGCGTCCATGAGAGTATTTCTAGAAAAGTGAACCTTTGCATGCTTAGTCTATAGACCATGACCCTTTTGCTTAAACTTTCCATCCTTATCCAAAAACATACCTTAGTCCTGTCCAATTATGATAATCTCTTTTTCAATTTCCTCCAACTTATCCTTGTACTTTCCGACCACATGAGGCCACCTAAGATAGTAATTGAAGACTTTATTGTCCAAATAAATGCACTATCTCAACACATTCATTTTCTTCTTTAGATTAGAAAGAGATAGCCTAAACTGCATCTTCAAATGGGAAATTATTTCCTCCTCTTTCATATCCAAAGGCACAGATTCCATAGCCTCCTTAACACACTCAATTAGTTGTTCTGGAAGAACATCCTGTAGACTCTCCAATTCAATATTGTTATCAATAAAGTATCTTCCCAAAGTGTCCTCAATGACATCTTGCTCATAGGATAGTCCATTCAACCATATATCAGTTATCTTTGCATTCCATCCTCATCCTGAATAATCTGCAATATCTTTGCTTTAAATAGAGCACCTTCATTATCACTCTTCTACAATTTACACAACTGGTTCAACTAGTTTTGGTTCTTCTCTTGGAGTATATTCCTTAGAGTCTTCATTGAATATATCCACAATCATTTTTCCTTTCCCCTTTTCTTAAACTCTTGTTGACTTGGGTTCCGAAGGAGTGACACCAGTCAAATCTCTTCCTCTCTTTTTCTTTTTCTTTTCCTTTTCAGAGGATGAATCAACTTCAATTATTTTTACTAGAAGAGGGATAAAACTTGCACCAAACCTCTCTAACAACTTCCTAAAGAAATTTTCATAAACTCTTTCACCATTTTCAAAAGAGTTGTAATGCTCAAAGATTTGCTTGTAGACTAGTGTATTTTCTTTCCACACAACATTGTCATTCAAAGGCAAGAAATTTAGAAAATACATCATAATGCATATTGCAAGGGTGCCAAACCTGAAGGAGTAGTCTATATCCTTCATTAATTGTACATTCTCCATTAGTTGATCTTTCAACAGACTACATAAGTCAAAGTCTTCATTTTCTATTATCATTTTATGAGAGATATATACAACACCTATTGAGGTTGATCCTTCTCATTTTATGAAGAAGATCTTATATGAGATTCCATGTACAACATACCTTGTCAAAGGATCTTTAATCAATGAAATTATTAGAGCCCTCTAATCTCCCCTTATTCTGGCTAGGGCTTCGACCTCAACATTTCGAATCTATTTCTTCTTCGGAATATTACCAACATTGCATAGACCTGTTAGATTCTTGATTACATCCTCTGAGATTTGATAGAGTTTATCCAAAGTGAGGATATCACCTTCCAATCTATTTAAGATAAACCGAATCACTTCCGCATTGACGAAATGAGGAAATTCATTCCATATATCCAAATTCTTATGCTTCGATCCTCCAAGCTTCCTTAATTCGGCGAGAGACAACAAATTTCTTTCATCTCTAACTTCTTGACTATTATACTCATTGAGAGTTATTGTTCTTTCAATTTGTTTAATTTTTTATTCCAAATAGGGTTCTACCGATCACCAAATAGATATTAAATCAATAAGCAACAGGAATACCTAGAGAATTTGTCACTAAATTGGCCTTTCATACCTTTGGAATTTTGTAGAAAATGCTCTCCAACTGTTCTCCTGCAATGCATTATGAAAAATTAGGGTTCCAAGTGCCCCTTTTATAACTTTGCATACTTAACTTCCTACTGCATTAAATGTGTTTCCCTAGAAGTTTCGGTTACACTGCAAACTTAAACAACAAGTGAAGAATCTGACTATGGACCTATGTTATTTCATCCAACTCAGCAGATGATTATAGATACATTTTTCAAAGAATAACAAAAATGTTGACAACATCCAATGATTCAAAGCCAACTATACACAGGGGGGTAAAGGATTTTTCATGAGAAACTCCCCCTAGGCCTTTGGCCTAAAACCAATTGCTGGAAGAATTACAGGAGGGAGCTTCCAATACAAACTTATTGCCTTCACCAGATTCACCCTTTTTTACCCACGTCTTCTTCATTTGATCTCTTATCTGTGAATTTCTCCCTTGATAAATTGGACCTCTTTTATTCATGCTTTTGTTCTTGCAGAATCTTGCAATGTGCCCAAGTTTGTTGCAATTGAAACATACATGATTTTTTTGTTTGTACCATCCATTTCACTGATTTCCTTCTCATCTACATTGATTAGCAACATGTCCAAATCTTCCATAGGTATAGCATTTAATATCACTTGCATTGACAAACATACTTCTGCATTCTAATTCCTTATGACCAAACTTCTTGCATTTAAAACACTGACCGGAAAATGAAGGGGTGCTCAAGTTTATCGTTCTTCTCCATTGAGAAGCCATATGTCCAAATTTATTGCAAACAAATCAATATCCATTAAAATTTTGAGCATTGGGTTGCCTTACCGGATGTCTTCTGCCTTTTTTCTTCTTTTCAAGGTCCTTCTATTCAGATCCAGAGCTCTCACCTTTCTCATAGCCAATACCTCACTTGTCATTCATATCCTTTTGTCCTTTGGTTATCTCATCAAGCCTAGCAAAACTTATCCTGAATTTTTCTTTGAATTCATTTGCACTAGCAAGCTCATTTTCGAGGATAACTACCTGTCTCTCAAGCTCTTGTTCATTGTTTCTGGATTGTTGTAGCTCAATTTCCAACTAAATGAATTCACTATTAACTCTGCTACATTATTCATATTTTTCTTTCAAAGACTAAGCTAGATTCTCTTCATTCTTCTTCCTTTCTTCTATCTCTTTGGTAAACTTCATCGCCACATATTCCATTTCAAGCTTTAGAGTTGTATTGTCCTTAGCAAGCTTTTCACATTATTATGTTATTTCCCTTAGAGTTTGATTTAGATGAACATCATCCGGACCTTTGCTTTCTTTTTGCTTAGACTGATCACACAGTTCCTTCCTCTTTTCCCTTGACTCATTTATTTTCTCCTTCAATGATTCAATGAATTTTTTAACAACCACAAGATTTTCTTTTAGTTCCATGACTTCTACTTTAGACTAATCAAGATCATCAAGTGCCAGCATAAGTTGTTGTTGAAGACCACCAGTGTCCATTGCAATTCAAGATCCACCTCAAGTTGTTAAACTCTAGAAGAGGAACTAGATCTAATACCAATTGTTGGAAAGTAGGAACACTGATAGGGGGTGAATCAGTGTTCCATAATATTTAATTTTCAAATCATATCTAAAAATATCAACAATAGTAATTGAACTTATAACAACATTCACATCACATAAACAAATGGATACATGTAATCAGATTAATGAACACCATAACACCAAATATTTTTATGTGGAAACCCTATTAGGGGAAAAACCATAGTGGAGATTAATCCAAAATGTATACTCTATTAAAAGTATGAGAAAAAAGAGGGGAATGCACTTGCATTCAAGTGCACTTCCTATAGTTCACTGCTCAAGAGAGAAAGGCTCACTGCCTAGAAAATACATTTGTTTTGAACTAAGAAAGCAACATCTACAAATGCTTGGATTCAGTTCCAATTAAGTACACAATCAGATTCTAGATCTTTCTATCCAGTTTGCACTTTTGCTCTGCTCACATAGGCCCTTCTACTGTTCAAGCATATATATAACTATTCTACCCTTTTTCACACTAACTATTATTGATCCTCACACCCTTCTATCTCTACACACATACACTCTTGCACCAAAATGATTTTTTGATTTCCTTTATATACCCACTAACATAAATTTGTTATATGTCGACTTCACAACAAAATATAATATTCTTCCTTATGTCGGCTTAAATCATCAATTAGAATTGATGCGTACCCACACAAGTCAGCTAGACTATAGTAGGGACCCAAAAAAAAGTTGCAAACATAAGAAATAACTAAATACATACTCTAGATACATCCACGATACGCCATATAAAACATGCCAGCTATAATGAGAGAATAAACCATGAATCATACTACTGAACCTCTTAAATCAAACTCTGACTAATGCGATACCAAAAAACTCATCAGTAGGATAGTATACGTGCTATGAAAACTTCCCTAGAGATCCACACCACAAAATAGTGATCCGATGAAGTGATCAGATCAGCTTGTCAACTGGATGTCTTGTTCTTCATTATTTCTGCCAGTAGATTAAAAAATCTTACTTCCCTTGCCGATAGGAGTAATACTAACACTATGGACCATGATGCTAACTTTAGTTTCCATAAATGACAACACAAGTAGCCAAAAAAAATCTCTTCAAAGCCATATGCCAAACATGGTTATCACGTTGATTCTTCCCAAGTGATTTAGGGGTTTAGGAAGAAGTTTTGAGACAAGGTTCTTTGTAAAATAGACCTAATTTGAGGTCTAGGTCTGCGTAGTTGGCCTGACTTTATGAGATTGTTCCAAAGTAACCAATTGAGAGGTTGTGGCATGTTATTGTGGGCCCTGATGGGTCTTTGAATTGGTGCTGGTCCTGGTCTGAGAGGACCTCTTCAAAAAGTTGTACCCGATTTACCCAAATTGCAGTGCTACAAGGAATTGTATAGACTTGGTGAGATAGAGGGAATTTGAAGTTTTGGTGACTTGACAAGTTGTTGTATTGTTTGAAATTGTGTTGTTTGCAGTAAAGACCTCCCCTGATTGGCATCAAAATCTCAAGGAATGCCTCCTTGGAAGTTCATCTCAATTATTCCCAATGTAGTAAGCCATTGTACTCCCAAAACAATATTTTTTGCACCCATGAAGATAGCATACATTGGGCTATGAAGGTTATAATCTCCCATTGATAACTTAATGCTATGACATTTTCCAAAGAAACTAATAGTACCACCATTTGCAATCAAGTGCTAAAACTTTGGAGGTGGATATAGAAAATAATTTAAATGAATAGCCAACTTTTTGTTGATGAAATTATGAATACTACCTGAATCAATCAACACTATTAATTTTTGCTTCTTTAAGTGACCAACTACCTTGAGAGTTTAAGGAGCACTAAAAATTGAAAGTGTGTGACAAGAAATGATTGGTTAGGAATCATGTGATTCCTCATCTGACTCCCTTTCACCTTTGAATATTGGTTCCTCCTCATCTTCCTCACTTGGACCTTCAATATAGAACAATTTTTTTTCACTACATTTATGTCCCCAACTATATTTTTCATCACAATTGAAACATAACCCTTTTGCTCTCTTCTCCTCAATGTGTTGTGGGGTGAACCTAGTAGGTTGAGGAAGTGAAGGTGTTGAATATCCTTTTTCTCTTATCACATTATCCCCTTGATTTCTATGAATTGAATAATTCTCCTCCACCCTCCTTGCTAAGACAAAAGACTCAGAGATAGAGCTAGGACTAAACATGCATACCTCATGTTGAATGTGATCCATGAGACCACCCAAGAATAAATCATTCAATTTCTCCTTTGTAATTGTATCCACTCTTAAGGAAATATTTTGGAATTGCTAAATATAATCCTTAATTGATCTTGTTTGTTGAAGTTTAGCTAGCTGGCTGAAGAAGTTGTTTGTCACATGGTTGTTATATTGTTCTTGGAGTTCCTTCATAAAAATCAACCATGAGATAGTGAGACCCTTTTTCTTTCAATGAGTACAAATCCAACAATACCAAATGAATTGCTTTGCTTCTAGATATAGGGAAGCAATTGTGACCTTTTGTCCATTTGGGACTTGATGGACTTAAAAAAAAATCTTCATTTGGTTTATCCATGATAGAGGATCCTTTCCATAAAACTTGTGCATATCCACCTTTGGTATCAAATTCCTAGATCCCATAGGTGTATTAACATTTGGGTCAAGAGTAGCTAACCTAGAAGATTCACCTTGGTTGCTTGAGACCTCCTTTCTTGGTCCATTTGTATAGATGCTTAACATGCTTCGTATGTCTGATATATCTCCTCTTAGGCCACACAACTCCATCTTCACTGAGGAAATGTCTTCCTTGACCTTAATTATTTCCTCGTTGGGATTAAGATCATCTATTGTTACCTCATCCTTGTATGGGGATTTTTCAATGTGGCAACATTCTTTTTTCCCCTTGTTACAAGACCTGTCATGATAGAAACCAATAATTTTTCAATAAATCCCACAAATGAAACTTAAATTATTTGAAATTTTTATTGTAACTTACTAGGGCCAAGATACCACTTACCCAGAAAAAACTCCAAGAAATTAGTAGATTTACAACCTTGAGAGTGAATTTATTAGAAATGCTAAATTCATAATAACTCACTTATTTCGGCTCCACTTTCTCCAAATTTTGGACTATAAGCTTCTTTATTATGTCTTAAAAAAACCAATAAAATAAGGATCCAATTTGATAGGATGTGAGAGATATGAAGCTTCCAAATAAATTATGTAGAAACCCTAATTCTACAATAATTTGCTCAATTTGGCTCCAATTCCTCTAAAATTTGGACTGCAACTTCTTTAATATGCTCTTCAAAAACTCTTTAAAATAAAAAATAAAAATTTCCAAAATTGAAAAGAGATGTACCTTCCAAAATGACCTCCAATATTAAGAAGACGCCTTGCCTCTACAGTGCCAAAATCATGTTCTAATACCACTTGTAATGAAATAACTTGCACAATAGAAGAATATGATATGAGATATGTTGAAAATACTTGATAATAACTAAGAATAACAAGCCACTTTGAAGGGGAAACCTCCAAATATCTCCAATGAGAACACAATTCACAATATGATGATGAAATAAGACTCACTACCTCCTATATATACCTATTTATGCCTAGGATATCACCCAGGATGACTTAGATAGCCCTATATAAGCCTTAGGTTGACCTAAATAACTAAATAAAAATATAATAATGATAATATGACTTAATTAAGAGTTAAGATAGCCACAATCCAACTATTCATAACTTGATGTACACCAATATTAAGGGTGTAGCATGAGCTATGGTTGTTTCACGCATGCGATCCCCTTGCGACTCTTAAGAATGATCTTGGGGATCAAAAACAACACCATAACCATTTATTTCAAGTAGAGAGACTTGTATGGGGGCCTGATCACCCCAAGGTTTAATTTCAAGCATGTTTCTTAAAGGGCTATATAAAGGGGGGAGAAAAATTTGTACCTTAAGGAAAGCTAGTGTTGTTTGAGCCAAGCCTAATGACCCTCAGTCTACTAAGAAACATATAGGTGAGGAGAGAAAAGGATACCCCTCTAATCGCGTGCACTTTCTGATGAGCTTTTTGTTCATAGTAGGCCCCCACTAAATACCTTTGTTAATTAGAAGCCTAGGAGCCATTAGGTTGTAACTTAGTTGTAGTGTTGGGTATGGTATCATGCTCAAGCTACTCACCATGTACTCCTAGTAGAGATAGAAATATTTGGTTTGTTATTTTATAGCCTCTTAGGGAGAGAAAAGAAAGGCAATTTTTTCCATATTGGGCTGTGCCTTGGACATCTAACTATCCACTTTAAGTAAGAAGGTATTTCTATCAATCTTCACAGTGTGCTTTTGGTGCGATGGGCCTACATCAAGTTTACACTCCCATTTGATTAATTAAGTTGTACTTGTCTTCAAATTGTCTTCAATTTGTGTTATATCAGTGATGGCATTGGCCTTTGGTCCTTAAGCTTTATTTACCAAGAGTTAAGAGTCAAACAACTATTTCTATCTTCTGAGTGTTTTGTGAGTGTATTGTGTTCAAAACTAAAAAATTCCAACACAAAGAAACCACTTAAAACACTTGATTTTAGGAAAAAAGCTAAAGTAACACATTTACAAAACTTGGAGTGCATTTTTTTAGATTATGTGTTGCATCTTTATATTATAGTATTTACAAAATCAAAGTCATGCATTTGTTAGGTTTTGTGTCATCATAATACACTATGCATTATGGCTAGAATCATGCATCTATTGATTATTGTGTTGTATCACGATTTCCTAGCCACATCTATGTTTTACTGCTTTGCATTTATCGGTTGTATAAGCAGCATTTATTCAAAACATGCTTGAAAATAGAGGCACACAACCCCTATCAATATTTATCACGCATCTAATTGTTACATCACACACAATTGCCTAGTTTTGACACACATTTATTGTTGTTTTGTAATGTAAATACTACTTTCTATACCACATATGTAGATTTACCTGACACATCTATCTACACTAAGAAATTAGGGTTTATTTTTTAGCGTCTAGATTTTAGACCTAATTTACATAGTGACCTGACACAAAGACTTGAGACTTGTTATATAAGTATTGCACCTTCAGTATTTTCTCACTTTTTTTAGCTTAATTGCACCTTTAGACTAAGGTTTATCATCCAACATTAGAGACATTCATCCTTGCATTTTCAAAACTAGGAAACTAATCATATTTTGATTAGACCATAGTCGTCCTTTGAATATATTGATCTCACAATCCTTTATCATCCTATCAACAAGTTGGGCCTTAAACTCATAAGTCTAGTTAGGTTCAACTTTTATCAACAATCATTTCAATATTTTTCCTTTTGAAGTCTAGGTATTTCCTTTGATCACCTGGGTCTATCATAATTTTTCAAGTGTCCTTTCAAAATTAGAAAAAAAAATAGAAAACCCCGAAATCCAAAAACATTTGAAAAATAAAAATATCATTTGAAATATCAAAAAAATAAAAAATAAAATAATAGAAAAATGGAAAAAAAAGTACAGAGAAATAACCTATCCAATAGTGAAAATCACTTTAGTGGCGCTTTGGATAAATACCATGGTGAAAACATGGCAAACATGCACCATGTGTAGTAGGTCATTACTCTTTCATCTATCATTATTCTATCTAATTTTCATTCCATCTACAATAAACTGAGCATAGGATCCACCATAATAAATATTTTTCACACCTCCCATGACCTAAGAATGGTTGAAATTTTGTGTCACCTACTTTCTTTATCCATTCCTTCCATAATAACAATCTTATACCTGACTAGGGGAAAAATCTTTGACATAGATTTTTAGATGGGATCTTTGACATGGCATAAGAGGATATTATCACAATCACTTACCACAATCTACTTTTTATAATAAACTATCCACAAGCCATTTCATAATAAACTATCCCTCACTAGAATTGACATATTGGTTAGACACAAACAAATCATCCTACAAAAATTGAGCTCAACAAATAATGAAACAATAGACAAAATATTAAAATAGCCTTCAATCTAGTAGATCAATTTCCTACATATATATTAACGTAATCTATATCTATTAGCTATCATTTGTCTTATATAGGTTGTTGCATCATTGAAACCAAACTAGGAGTCTTATACGAGATGTTTCACTCCTCAAATTAGACATAATCCTTTGAATCCTATCCATACATCACTCATTCGTTGGAAAGATCTAAATGGTTGTTGACTTGGTTGGTCTAGTTACTCTTATCTATTTATTTAATTTATCTTTTTTCATGTTCCTATGCTACTTGAGGGTATCTACAAGTGATTAGAGCGATGAGGATGGATCATGGCTATTTTTGTTTGATTTTTGTTTATGATTTTTCTTGATAATATGAATGGGGAAACTAATTTCCTTATGTGTGATTGGGGTTCCATTTTGGCATAATATGAATGTCCTATGCAAGTTAAAGGTCATCTAATTCTTTATTGCATTAGGATTAATATGCTTTATGTTTACATCCTCTCATATTCCAACAAGTTACTATTGTCACTAGTATGCATCATTACACTCCTTGTTTTGTGTGTCTTAGTCTTGACAACAACTACTGATGTCACCAAGGTCTATCTCAACTCGGTGTACATATATCCACTTGTCTTATATTAAAATATTTATGCAAATGGAAACAAATGTCACCATCATAATTCATGCATTGGTGTGCATGCATATGCTTGTCACATAATAAAACACTCTATAATGATACTTGTGCACTAATGAAAGCTCAAAGTATATCTTATCAATTCATTTTCAATCTTCATCCATTTCATTCAATCTCATAAAATCTATCCTACCAATCATACATAAATTTTGATCCATTTCATTCATCTCATTTCACTTAACCGATCTTTCTAATCATTCTTCACTTCTTATTAACTATTTTCCTCTTGATAATGTTTCTTCTATCAATCCCTGCAATCATTTCAATGATGTGCTATGAAACACAAAAACAAATGCATCAAATGCATATTCCTACATCCATATTCATGTTAGAACATCATATAAATAATCATATGCATGTTAGATCATAATCATATTGTATAATAAAATAAAATAAAAATAATATTGCATCACATTTTATAGAATCGTCAACATAGCATCATATAAAGCATTCCATAGCATCTCATAAGTATATCATACTATCCTACATATAGGTGATACAAACATGATTAGTTCCATCAAAATCCATAAATAACATCATACATATAAGCATAAATCAGCATCATATGCATCCATCCATCCATGTATGGGTAAACATACATCATAAATCTATATACACATCATATAAAACCATCACATAAACATAGAATGCATCACATAAGATCACATCATCATACGAACATACATATAAGATATATAGATATCATACAGTCACTACCAAAAATGATGCATCTCATATATATATCAAAAATCATGTCATAGTACAAAACTGAATGACTCTAAAAAATGGAGCTCATAGGCTTGATCAAAATATACATAAGTATCTATATACAATACATCAATCAAGCTAGATAAGTGTCTATATACAATACATCAATTAGGCTAGCCTAAGTTGCCCCTGTCCTCTATTGGTGATGGCTTAGGGGATGGCCTATCAAGTACCTCTGTCTTGATGGCCCTAGTTGATTTTGCTGTCTATGGTCATGATGATGGATATGGTGACCTCCTAGGTCCTAACACTTTGCCACTACTCACTGTCTACTTGGAATATGATGTACTTGATGATCAACTCTATGCATAGTTTCATTCCCTCTACATCGGTGGTACAACATCCCCATACAACTCTCTATAATATTGGGTCTCCTGACCCACCTGATACAACTATCATGCAAAATTTATGATGGGACCACGCATAGTATTTATGAACTCATGGACCACTGCTCAACCCTTTATGCCCTGATCATAGCTATATATCTCTCTACAATGAGTTGTGCCGCCTGTTCCTGTAATGCATTTACCTATACATGTATGGCTAATATATGCTCCTATACACCATCTCCCCTAGCCTCTACCTCCTCCAAAACATCCTAATGACCTCCTTGATAGGGGAATCCTCTAGCCCCACATCCACTGCCATATCAACTACAACATATTGCTCCTCCTAGGAAACCTCCTCCTGTGTAGCCTCCCCCTATATAGCATTCTCCTCCTACACCTCCTCCTCCTCAGCTATTGGTGGCAGTCATTTCATCGAAATAACAAGCGAAACTCTACCTCTACCTCTATCCCCAACTTGGACTCAAACATTTTTTGGATTCAACCAAAACTTAAACCAACCTCCACCACAACAATAAACCAACACAAGTCCAACATTCACATCTCAATTCAACCAACCTCCACCACAAAAACAACCCAATCCAAATTTGATATTCAGATCATATTTCCACCAAACCACCCAACCAATGCAACAACATTGAAATTGGAACACACTCAATCAAAATATCCATGCTTCCACTTCAAATGTGAGTTATCAAAACATAAATCCATTTGTACAACCTATACAAAACCAAACAAATTCATCTTATACATCACCATCACCAATAGAGATACTATCTCAACAAGTATAGAGCCTACAATAACAAATTTTAAATATGTTGATAACAAAAAAAAAAAAAGACTTACTCTATTAAGGACTTATGTCATTATCATTTCAAAAAAACAATATGCATGCCACCCTTCCCCACAAACTTTATTGTACCAAAATTTGATAAATACAAGGAGAAGGGGGATCTTGTAGAGCATGAGAGGGAGTTTCACACAACTTGCTTAGATGTGGTGTGCGATCAAATGTACCTAATGTGCATATTCTCATGAAGTCTTGGGGGAAAAGGACTATAATGGTTTGCTTACTTGCCTCCTGGTATAAGGACCTGGAATGAATGGGCTAAGGAGTTTGCCACACATTTCTCCTACAACATCAAGAGCGACATAAACATAATAAACTTATGCAAAACAAAATAGAAGGATGGAGAGTTGTTCGCTTCATTCCTGCAAAGATGGAGAAGCCTTGCTAGCAAATTTCCTTGTCATATACTAGAGAAGTAATTGGCACAAATCTTCATGGAAAACTTCAATTATGAAGTGATGTTTCATCTCTGAATCCATTGCCCAAATACATTTGAGGAGGTTATTGAGAATGGTATCTCCATTGAGAAAGCCCTCATCAAAAAAGGGTTAGTGAAAATATTTAAAGAGAACAACAATAACCTAAGAACTTCAAATGATAAGAAAGTTTTGGTTACAAAAAAAAATGCAACTACTGATGGGGTAGTGGACATAAAAGAAATAAACAAATTTCATCCCATGATTAGTCTAAAAGGGCCTTCTACACCAAACAACAATAACTAACCACAAAATCATGAGAAATCAACTAACATGATTCAAAACAATGCACAATATGGTCCTCCAAGGGCTAATCAACCAAGGAAAAAATACACACTCTTAGGGGAATCCATTGAATATTTTTTAAAGAAACTACTGCAATCTAATGTCATTCAGCTCCCAAAGGTAAAGCACTATGATCCAAGACCCTTCAAACTGACTTAGTTGAATGATAATGAATTATGTGAGTATAAAAGGACATAAAACTTACTATTTATTTAAACTTAAAAATGTTATCCAAGATCTTATAGAGCAAGAAAATATACAAATTGATAATCCACAAGGATCCTCAAATATTGACAACACAATCTTCAAAGATCCTCTACAAAATCATGGACCTAGGAAGGCATCCAATTCAAGAACAAAAACCAAGGACCAAGCCAACTACACTCATGTTGCTTATGAATACATGGTTAACAATTTCCAACTGACTGATAATAACACCTCCACCATAACCATTAAGAGCAAAAATTCTAAGTGTGTGATTACCACTTGTTGATCCAAAGTGACTTAAGGAGAGGCCACTTTAAAATCACAATTGACACATGAATATAACCTATTGGATCATCTAGGGAAAACCCCTACTCAAATATCAATTCTTGATTTTCTACACATATCCCTAGAACATAAGGCCATCCTAGATAAAGCTTTATAGGAGCCTTTGGTTCCTACGACCTAAATGTTAACCAATTTCAGGCCACAGTAGGGTACTTAGCTACTACACACCATGCCACCTTTAGAAAGCATGATATTTCCTCACAAAATCTTAATTATAATGATCCCCTACATCTTGAGGTATTTATTAATAAGCATAAAATTAGATGAGTTCTGATAGATGGCGGAGTTGGCTTAAACATTTTTACTTTAAAACTAGTTACCATAATGGGTTTCTCTAAAGAATGTATTGACATATCGAGGATCATCATAAGAGCATACAATGATTCAGAGTGCTCTTCTAAGGGCGTTATCATCCTTCCCATTAGAGTTGGTCTAATTTTTCAAGACACGGTGTTCCAAGTTCTGGAATTGGACCTTCCTTACAACCTTCTCCTTGGTTGTCCATAGATTCATGCCATGAAGGTTTTTCCCTCCATTTACCATCAATTATTGAAATTCCCTTATAATGGAACCAAAATTATCATATCAGGTGACTCTAATCCTTTTTAGTATTGCAGTAATTTAAAAAGGATCCCTAAACATCAAGTACCTATTAATGGGAAAGCCTCCACATCCATATCATCCCACTACATCATCCCCATTCCATTCTCCAAATCTCCATCTCCACCTATATCATTTCCTAAAAACAAGATCCGCATTCACGATGATAGGTGGAGAATACAACATTGAGAACTTATTCTACATTGGTAAGTTGCCATCATCGCCAAAATCTTATGTTAAGTCATGCCCTATCTAGAAGGATCCAAAGGTCATTATTCAATAACAACCACCCACTAATTTCACAAAGTGGGGTGAACTATGCAAGGAATCTATAGATGAAGACCTCTCTACTTGGATTTACAAAGATGAAGAGGATGAAAAACATGCTCAGTTTCCTATTGAACATTATGGAAAAGATTTTTCTATCATGCAACGAAAAGTTTACGATGGCCATAGTGGCTTGGGAGCACAAAAATAAGGAATGATATAACCTATACTGCTTAACAAATTACCAAGGAACAACTTAGGGCTTGGGTATAAACCATTAAAATTGAATACTCTCGATACTAAGTTATTTTCGAAGAAAGATGCTAATGTTGGTAATGATGTCGAGACTTCTAAGAATAATACTGAGAACAATTCTCCTAAGAACCAAAACACCAATGGGTGAGCCTAGATTGAAACCTTTTGGGACCCTGATGATTCCTTGATCCATACCATAGCTAACTCATCCCTGAACTTCTCTAATAATGATGATAACTTACCCCTAGTCCATCCACAACTAATAAATTGGGATCAACAAGGACCACCTGCAGTTTTGGAAAGAAAGCATTCAAAACGATACGCTGCCATGGAAATCAGGCTCGGCGGTGGGACTGCCAAGAGGGCGTCACCTTCTTTGGGGCGACTGGCCACAAAAGATTTATTTTCCATCATGGAAGAGATTGGCGAATGCTATCGCGTACTGAGGAGCCCTAATTCCACCTTCTAGGTCAAAAAAGTAAAAAAAATTAATAGGTCTCTCAGGTGAAAACCGAAAGGAAAAGCCTCTGCTAAAACCAGTAGTAAAAACAAAAACAGGCAGATCTATCTTAGGTAGAAACCCCTTTAATCTAAGGGATGAAAAAGCATTGGAGCATAATCCCCTACCATTCAAGAGAGAGATAGTGTCCACCGCCAGAAAAAAATCGTAGGATGCCAATATTTCCAGACAACTTGATTATACCTTTGTTCTCTTGTAAAAACGTGGTAAAAAATAGATTTCGCAGTTTAACTTCTTTCCGCAAGGAGTGACAGTCTTAGCTTTTGCATGGTATTATGCTAACATGCTTGGACTAGACCTTGAATTATTCCTTCATCCTTTGTCTCTTCTTCTGAATTCAAAACCATTCAAGCAAAATCTAAGGAAGATGCACCCACAGATTTCCTTATTGGTCAAGGTTGAACTAAAAAAAATTAGGTATTGGTTTTAAAAAAACCTATAGACTATGCTAAATGGATTTCAAATCTCATGTCAGTCACCAAAACAATAGGAGGAATTTGAATCTATATAGACTTTAGGGACTTAAACAAAAGCCGTCCTAAAGATGAGATTCCCTTGCTGAAGATGCCACGAAGGGATCCAAATGTGCTTGGGTACAAAAGCCACTCATGGATTTAAAGTCACTAACGTATAATAGCTAGATTAAAATTGTTCCGTAGGGATCACACAAAAAAATTTACTCTTGTCCCTCGGGGTACCCATTGTTGAACAATGCCCTCTTCGGGGCCTTATTAACAAATTGCAATAATATTAAACTTTGTATCGGACATGACTGTTAATATTTCAAGATAAGGAGGCACACCCCTCATCAAAAGATCATGGGCTTGGGATTGACTGTTATTGGGGAAAATCCTTCACAAAATAAAGTCATCTAAATGTGCTTGACATGATTTTCACCACATTGGAACAATACAAAGCCGGATTGAATCCAAAAAAGTGTTTATTTGGAGTAACTTCTGAAAATATCCTTGGATACATCATTTCTCATAGAAGTATCGAGGTTAATCTTGCAACTTGGTTAAAGCCATAATTGATATGCCACGATCATCTAATCTGATGCAGATGTGAAGTATACAAGGGAAACCATAGTCAATTCACAAATTCATCACGCAATTAGAAGACAAATGCCATCCTTTTCAACACTTACTTCACAAGGGACTAGACCTATTATCGCCACCAATATTAATGCCAACTATTGACTAAAAATTGTTCATCCTACACATATAAAGTACATCATCAGTATTAGGAGCTCTCTTGGCACAAAATGATGAAGATGAAAAATAGAGGGCTATATATTACATTATTCATACACTTGTGGGGTATGAACTCAATTACACTCCTATTGAGCTCGGAGGTCTTGTTATCATCCTTTCCACACAAAAGCTCTAACATTACATGTTGAATCTTCATACCAAGCTCATAGAAAATATAGATCCTTCAAATTATCTACTCAGTAAAGCAACTCTCACAGGTAGATTGGAAAAATGGGTAATGATTCTAAGTGAGTTTGATAGCGAGTATGTTGTGTCATATCCCCATTTCCAAGTTTCCTTGTAGTGTAGTTGGCATTGACCTTGTGGATATGTTTCAACATGATCAAAGGAGTTATTTGATGATTCCAATGAGCTCAAGAGGTCTAGAGGACTCATATGCCACTTTTCAAGGTGATTTTTGGCTTCTAGTGTGCTCTCCAAGATTCTCGGAGAGGGCGTCTATTTATAGTAAGTCACCAGGTTGGATCCATTTATCATTATTCATCGAGATCACTCTAGTATAGCCAAATTTTCAATTCTGATGCATTCTAGTAGTTTCTATAAAATGGGTGTATTAATGGTTTTATTTTAATTATTTTACTAAGGTCAACAAATATTAATTAAAATATTTAAAAAGAACCTTATTGTTATAACTCATCAAAACCTAGATGAAATGTTTTGAATCTTGGATGTAAAAAATAGGACCTTGCATGTCACAATATTATTATTATTCGGAAAGGATCTTTTGGAGCCAAAAATGAGTTATTTTTATTAAATGTGAGTTTTTAGATATAAATTCTTGAAAGTTCACTAGAAAAGTAAAAAAGGAGGTTTGGAGAGCTAATTTGGATATGCTTGAATATTATTTTGAATATGACCTTTGTTGATTTATGACTAGTTCCCATTTCCTTTTGAGGATGAAAACCCCTAGAAGGAATAGTAGTTACAAGAGTGAAAGATCTTTGAAGGTTGCTTGTTGAAGGCTTCATTTAAAGGCCTTGCTGAAGCTTGTTATCATAGATTTTTAGAGTTTGTTTGTTTGAAGATTAGAGGTTTGTTTCAGTGATCTACACACAGGGAATATATTTTAGATTGGTGTTGTTTGTGAATTCCTTTATTGCTAGTTTCTGGTTGTAGGTCATTCCATCAACCAAGTCATACCACATTGCAGTATTTTGGGAAGGTTTTGGATACCATTTGCATTGTTATTTAGCTCTTGGGATTCAAGTGTGATTTTTCAAAAGAAATGGATGACTTCATTTGCTATTATAAACTAGAGATAACACTCTCCAACCACCATATTCAATTCATTTATGATCGTACCATCCAAGAAGGGAGGCATGGGAATTCTAGAGCAAAGGGCCCCATTCTAGGAGTTGGGTATTGGTTAATTTGAGGTGCCTTATTGTTTGTTGTTGCATTATATCATTTGGAAAGTGGTTGAACATTGTATTGACTCCATTTGGAGCTATTTGTAGCATCTAACCAGTTGTATTATTTTATATTAAACTTGCAATTTATGAACAAAAAAATAGGTATTGTTTCTATTGTGATTTTAATGATTAATCTAAATCTAGGTATTTGCCATTTTTTATTTTAGCAACTGGGTATTTGGTTTATAGTTATTTTCTCTTTATTTATACATTTTTAAACAAGAAAAAACACAAAAGGTTACAACAATAGTATTCAAAAAATAAAACAAAAAATATACAAAAAGGGGGTGGGGCATTACATGTAGATAGGAAAGCAGTAAAAGGATAAGTAATAGCTGACCAACTAGCAAACGCTCCTACTTAGCCATTTCACCCTCTTATATTAGAATTTTTGGATGAAGCAATTTTCACATTAGAGGCCTCTACAAAACTGTAACTATACTTTGATGGATCCTATACCCACCATGGTTTAGGAGCGAGAGTTATTTTTATCACCCCACAAGGAGACACAATCCTAAGTCCTACAAAATTGCATTCCCTTGTACTAACAACATGGCATAATATGAAGCTTTGATTACAAGACTTAGGACAACTATCAAATGGAAGATCAAGCGCCTTCATGTCTAAGAAAATTCTCAGTTGGTTGTCTGGCAGGTTAATGATGGCTATGAAATAAAAGATGAAAAAATTATGTCGTATAAATGGATGATTGATAGTTTAAAATAGTACTTTGATGACATCAAGTTTTTGTAGATTCCATGAATACAAAATAGAGAATTTGACATACATAATAATGTGCATCAGCTTGAGTTCTTGGTGGAACAAATTTTTATCCTTGCTTTCCATGTCCTTAAATTTGAGCTTGTATGCAAAATTGTTGGTCTTGATTCCCCATGGTACAAATAAATTTACAATTACCTTCATGACCAAATCCTTCCCCTGACTTGTCGAGTAAGCAACATAAAACCTTTACTCATCAAGCCTTCAAATATGTTATCATTGTTGATACCTTATACTGGAAAAGTCTAGATAATACTCTTCTTAGATGTCTTGATGTGGAAGAAGCACAAATTTCTTTACATGAAGTACATGATGGTATATGTGGAGATCATTCTAGTGGTCCTACCTTAGCTAAAAATATCATGAGAACTAGATATTATTGGCCCACTATGGAATTGACGCATACGAATTTATTAATAAATGTCACCAATATCACGTTTACGAAGATCTTGTTGATATGCCAACATAAGAGCTCTTCACCAAATTACATCACCATGGCCTTTCTCTTAATGGGGACTCCACATTGTGAGAAAGATTCACTCTAATTTTGGTAATGGCCATAAGCTCATTATTATTTCCATTAAATATTTTACAAAATGAATCAAAGTCATTCCTATGACCTACATCACCAAAAAACAAATAGAAAAGTTCATCCTTAACTACATCATATTCTCATATGGTGTTCCCTTTTCTATTGTCATAGATAACAGTCATCCTTTAGAGAATCAAGATTTCTAGGAACTATGCAAAAACTATCATATTCAACATCACTTCTCCACTCCTTATTATCCCCAAGGTAATGGTCAAGTAGATGTGTCTAATAAAACCATAATGAAAATCCTAAAGAATACTATTAATGACACTGGCCAAGACTGACAATATTTAGTTGAACCCAGCCTTATGGGCTTACCATACTAGCATTCGTACTCCTATTGGTTCCTACCCTATTCCCTCGTCTTTGGTTCTAAAGCCATCCTTCCTATCGAGGTTGAGTTACCATCCTTGAGAGTCTCGATGCATCAGTTCATTGCTGATGAAGATTATCAAATATTTAGG